>JAGDQP010002590.1:1537-36540 GCA_022664845.1 Lepisma saccharinum | reverse complement strand
CAACAGGAAGGCAGATAACTCGGAAAACTGTGGATAGAAGGCTTGGGGAAAGATGATTGTGTGGAAGGTGTCCGGTAGTTTGTGTGCATTTGAACGCTGACCAGAGAAGAAATCGTCTACAGTGTTGTCGAGATCTCAGTCATTGGGCAGATGAAAATTGGACGTTCGTATTATTCAGTGATGAGTCGTGGTATATTGTGTGGTCTGATTCTCGACAGTTCATTATCTGGGGAGAACAGGGAACAAGATATAACCCTTCCAACATCATCGAACGTAATCAATATGGAAGTGGCTGGGTGATGTTGTGGGCCAGCATTAGCCGCACCTGAAGAACGCCTCTACGCAAAACCACCAGGGTGAATGGACAAGGCAAACCTGCTACTAGATATCGCGATCAGATCTTGACAGTACATTTGAGAGAGTTTCGGCAGCACGTGGGAGAAAATTTATTTCTGATCGATGACAAAGCTTGCCCTCATAGAGCTGTATTGGTGGACGACTTTTTTTAAACTGGCAGTATTGCCCTTTTAGACTGGCCAGTGCGTTAACCGGCCTTAAATCTAGCTGAACATGCTTGGGACAAGCTAGCAAGGCGAGTTGCTTCGCGATCACGGCTACTCATCTCATTTGGTGTTCTCACAATAACTTCGCATGAATAATGGGAGCTACTGCCACAAGATTTTCTATCGCTGCTAGGGGTGATCATATACCCTATTAAACTCCACTTTGGAGGTTTCTCACTTTACTTTATTTTCTGATCTTGGCTTGTATCCATTTGTGATATTCTAACAATGAGATTTTGTTCATTTTTCAAGTATGAATGCTGTTTCTTTACCATTTTGATTTCGTTGTATACCATACTCAAGCATTCCTTCCTGTAACACCAAGTGTTTCAAGAAATATATAACTTCTGTGGAGATTGCTTCGTTTTGCTTTAATTTTGGACACTAGTGTGCTGGACCACGGTGGATCAATGGTTTAGCGCTCACTTCTGATGCTAGGGGTGGTCGGTTCGACCCCTGCTCATGCTATATGGACTTTGTGGTAGACAAACACCGTGTGCGTAGCTTTTCTCGGGGTTCTCCCGTTTACTCCCAGTTTCTTTATTCCACTCATCTCATCATTCATCCGGCCTAAGCCAAAGTTGCCTAAAGGTCTTTAAATTAAATTCAAATTCAAAAGATGCTGCTTCCAATATATATACTTTAATTTGAAGAAAAGGGCAATAATATTCGATAATCTGAACCTAAGAAACCACTACTAATAAACAGTTTGGTTTTCTGTTGTACTGTACAAACAGGTTAAGGCAAGTAAATTATTTGTGATAGGTGTTAGAAACTAACTGAAAGTACTTGATATTGTCCAAAGTGTCTCAGAAATTTATTAAAAAGTAGCATCAGCTGTAATAAGGTTCCATTCAGGTCAGGCTGTGACAGTGTAAATGCATTTGCAGGACAAAGAAAGAACAAAAGGTTTACTGGAACCCCACAAAATATGTAACAACATTCAGAAGCCTAGGAATCGAGTGAACTGTTCCAAATGAGTTATTCAAGACAATTGGAAATTTACTTGTGGCATGTATTCCAAGAAAATATAAATTGGAAGTGCCAAGGAGCTGCGATGAAATTATTTACATCCAAAGGCGGGTGAAGTCGATAGTTGCTAACTACCATCGTGCAGGGATACATTGGAATGTGCAAATTTCCAGATAGGGATTTAGATACGAAGACTTGGAAAATACTCTTAAGTATACCAGAGACTGAGGGACATGAATGGAGAAAGGACAGTGAAGAAAAGATATACATCAATTGGATCGCCGGAGCATCTGCACCAGAAACTGTTGTACTTGCCATCGTGCGTTGCAGTTGTTACAAAAATACGCAGTAATTGCTCTGGTTCAGATTATTAATTAGCGTATTATTGCTCTTATATTCAAATAAATGTAGTTTCTTTTGAAAAAGCATTTATTTATCTAAACATATTAGTTTTCTAACATAAGAAAATATTATGCATAAAATTATGTTTTTCCTTCTTATTGAAAAAGGAATTTTCACCTAAACCTAAAATCTGCCTCAGTCAAATATTAAATAAAGATGATTTCGGAAATTCACATTTTAAAATTTAACTGAAAAACTATTAGATTTATGAAAATATTGCTGTTAATTAAAATTGAAGTCAAAGAAATGATCTTTCATTTAAAAAAGGAACCATCGAAATTTGGTAATGCGATGCTAATAAATGTAACATTGAAATTGACGATATCCACCATATTGAATGGTCGCCATATTGGATAGCTATATTTTGGGAAGGTCTATCACGTATTATCATGCTCTTTACATACCAGTGTACAAGTGCTGAAAGTATCATTTGTCACCCCCATTTTATACAAAACATCATGTAGTTTATACACGCATTAGTGTCTCCGTAATGTTACTTCGTATTGCAGACAATTGTCCATATCTCGGGTTATACTTGTCGGATTTAATTGATCTTTTTTAAATTAAAACGTGAGTTACAAGCTATATTTTATGTAATGACATAGTTCTCTGTAAAACTAGTCGTTTCAAAGTAAAATATTTTGGGCCAAAATGAAATATTTTTTACATTTAACTGAAAAACTATTAGATTTATGAAAATATTGCCCATAAATAAAATTGTAGCCAAAGAAATTATCTTTCATTCAAAAAAGGATTGATCAAAATCGGATAACTCAGAGCCGATATATATTGATTTTAATAAATAGCGTCATGGCCGCCATCTTTTAGATAGCTACATTTTTGGAATGTCTATCACGTATTGTCGTGCTATATACATGCCAGTGTACAAGGGCTGAAAGTTTGATCGGTCCCCCCATTTTATACCAAAACATCGGTTTTTTGGCTTCTGGCACAAGGGCTATCTGGTTTCACCAGGTGAATGAACAAAGTTCTTTGTCTATAGTTTCCCCTTAGTTTTAACGGAGGGAATGCAGGCCTACAGACTGCAAAATATCAGCCACTAGTATTAAAAATTCCAGCAAATGATGACTGTATAAAAATTTCAAGTTACGATAGTGACAATTATCAAACCTCGTAAGTTTCCAAAAATATTCAAACGACAAATTCTCACAAATGCGTCGATTATCATTTTAATTCATTTTATGACTCATTCACTTTGGTGTTCATCATTATTCAGTGAACATTATTCACTATTCTTAAGTGTGTCCAGTTACTAATTTTTCAAATTTGAATTTGAATTTCATCTAAGGCTCAGGGCGGGGTAGGGGAGGGGAAAGGATTTGGAAAGGTGTCAGCCAGAGCTTATGTTAAAGGTGCCATACTGGCATTTGCCTGGTGTGACTGGGAAAATCCCTGGAAAGGCCTTCATGAGGATGGTCCGCTGCTGAGATCGAACCCACGGCCTCAAGCATGATACGCCAACACAAGCTACGGCGGCTCGGTATAAATTTTTCAAATGTGTTGTTAACTTGTACTTCAACGTGCGCACCAGAATGTCGAGAAATATGGTAGTTTCGTTTATTTAAAACATTGTATACATTCAGTCTTATCTAAAACTTTGGTAATTCTCTTTTGAAGAAATACCGCTCAAAAAATGCTAAAACTTGCCGAAAATGTGAAGGAACTCTTCAAAATATAAGGCCATTGATCATTGTGTGTAAAGATTTTAAAAATCATAGTCACCGTCATTCTCGATATGATGGTAAGCATGTAGAAAGAGGTAGAACTCATCATTTGGACCACCGACTAATTATATACAGACTAGAAACTTCCTGTCCGTGATAAGTGAATAGATGCTGCATCACATCTGGTTCTTCAGTCCGTAGTCGAGGTTGATTACTGCTCCGGATTTCCAATAAAGAGCCAAGATTTCGCTCAGTATATCGCCTCCGTGGTTTGGACGTCCTCAGGGTTGCGAATAAGAGCATATTGAAATCTACTGAACGTGGAAAATATGCGAGGTCTGGCTAAAAATACGGGACTGACAACCCTGTCGGAGGTATACATGGAGCAGTGGTGAGCGCATGCGCAGAGAGCAAACTTGAACCTTCAAGAAGGTAATGATATAAATCAATTGACACTGTTAGTCGGGTTCGTATAGTTCATGTCCTCTATACATTAAAATTAACTTTGCTAAGTTCTAAATTGCGTTTAAAATCCCGTATTCTTTTATAAATGCCTTGTATACAGTAAAAGAATTTATATATTGGTTTGAACATATTTTGAAACTTTATGTAAAAGGAATATTGGTAGGACACGATTTAAAAAGTGTCGATACAGCTCACTAAGGGAAATATTAGTACAATAGGATAAAAGAATTGTTGGTAGATCATATAAAGTATTATCTAAGTTTTAGTAAAACATGATAAAGGAAATTGTGGGAGAATATGGTAAAAAGAGTGTTGGTAAACCAAGTAAAGAAGTGTTAGTAGAACACGACAAAGAAAAGGTTTGTGTAACATGATAAAAATTTGTAGAAGAAATGTTGGCAGAACATGATAAAGAAAAAGTAGAGAAAACATTGTAAAAGATTTGTTGGTAGGACATATAAACAAAGTTTTAGTAGAACGCGACAAAGAAAATTGTGAGAGAATGTGATAGGGTGTTGGTAGACCAAGTAAAGAAGTGTTAGTGGAACACGATGAAGAAAATGTTTGTAGAACATGATAAAAAATATATAGAAAACATGTTGCCAGAACACGATAAAAGGAAATGTTGTTAGATTTGTTGGTAGACTATAGAAAGAAAGTTTTGGCAGAACACGATAAAGAAAATTGTGGGAGAATATGATTTAAAAGTATTGGTAGACTAAGTAAAAATGTGTTAGTAGAACAGGATAAAGACAATGTTAGAAAGATATGGTTTTAAAAGTTATGGCAGAAAAACGTTATGAAAACCCATATTAACGAATAGTTTGTAAGGAATTGTGAGACGTGTTGGAATGTTGGTTGAATGTAATAAAAGAAGTGTTATTGGTAGGCCATATCAAAGAAGTGTTAGTATAATATGGTAAACAAAATGTCAGTAGAACATGTAATGTCTTGATCGAAGTGTCCTAGCGCTCGAGAACACTGGGTAAAAGCTGAAAAGATCTTCGTCAGTGACAAAAAATACCACACTAACATATTCTTCAAGATACCAGCAGGGTTGCAAAGTAGTAAACGAAAGAAAACGTGTGAAGAGAATTTTACAAATTAAATACGTTTTGATAGAATAATACCTGAAACATTAATTTTCACGGGAAGTGGAACGCCTGTATAGTCGATCCAGTAGCAATACACTAGTTGAATCGAATCTAGAGTACATCATAACTACAAAATTTGGTCGTATCGTTTGCCAATTTAATTGCTAACTAACCCAACCGACAATCGGGAGACAAGGGTACCAGTTAGGTCAATTATAACCATTTTCTCTGCCTTCTACGACTTTCATTTGCAATTGATGAATACAGAAATTATTGTGTGTCCTTGTTGGGTGGTTCCTGCAAAAAGAGAAACGTTGGTTCTCTTCACTCAACAAACATTAAGTAAAATGAAGAGGCAGGGGTGGAAGGGGGGGCTGAAATTAAATGAAAAAGAAAATGTTCTTGCGTAAATGGTCCGTCTAACAGACTGTCGCGCCGCCCAGTTTAGTTTTAGTTTCATTCTACCACCAGGTAACGCTAGTGACAAACAACAAGGAGCTGCAAGCTCTCCATAGTTTGGTCACTACCATTATATTTAAGATAGCGTTGGCACATAATTTTATTGCGATTGTTTCGCGGAATTCGCTCTCACGTTTTGGACTTGATTCCACATTGCAATTATGTGTCTGTTATGTTTGTGTACTTCCATGACAAATCAGACAATTTTAGACAAATTGGTTGCATCACCATTTTAGAAAAAAAATCGTATGTGGGTTGCTACATATCTGAAGATATCAGAACCACTTTTGAAAAAAAATATTAAACTTTTCTTTCTTCCAGGGCGACTATGTCTGCAACATGGTGGATGGCGAATATCTGCAAAACCAGAAGAGGTAGAGAGCGGAAACAAAAACCGTTGTGTAATTCCTGAAGTGTAATTTGAAGATGTGGAATCACCTTTCCTAAAAATGAATTCCTTTATTTTAAAAAAAATAGGCTGAAAATGAGTAACGAATTGTATAAAACTGGATTTTTAAACAATTTATTTTGGGGGACCTGTATGCAAAAAATGATGGCCCTAAATCACAGCTCTTTTTTTTCTATGGGGCTTCAAACAAGACCCTTTGCGATGAGTACCGAATTTTAGGCTTAAATGTCTCAGATGGTTCCCCATTAAAAAAAATCTAAAATTTCCTATCAAGGAAGCCTCTTATGTACCCAACTTATATTAGAAGTTGTAACTTTTATTTCGAAATGGTTTGGTCAGTACAAGCGGATTTTCGTCGTCATATCATATAAATGCCAATGTGGTATCTTCACAAAGGCCACCATGTTTTTATGAAGGAGTTGAATAGAAGGCTGAAATTTCTTTTGTAATGTTTAGAACTCTCAACCGAGTGTCTGCATGGAAAAAAATGGCCTTAAATCACACCTCTTTTTCGCTACGCCGGTTCAAATATGACCCTTTGCCGAAAAATCTAGGATTTTGGGCTTAAATATCTCAAATAGGTCATCGTCAAAAAAATCGGTAATTTTGTCTCGAGAAAGCCTTGTACCTGTATGTGCTCAAATCACAGTAAAAATTGTCATTTTTATTTTCCAGTGGTTTGGTCCAGAAAAGGTAGATCTTGAGAGTTAAAAGTGTGCCTTTCAAGCAGTGTAGTAATATGAAGCTGCATATAGACATATAATCCGCTTGCACTGACCAAACCACTTACAAATAAAAGTTGCAATTTTGGTTGTGAACTGAGCACAAACAGGACTTCCTTGACACCAAATTTCAGTTATTTTTCTTTTATGAGGACTTATCTGAGATATTTAAGCCCGAAATCTGGCATTTTTAGACGAAGAGCCATCTTTGAACCCCCTTAGAAAAAAAGGGGATGTAATTCAACCCAACTATCTTTTGTCTACAGACACTCTGTTGGTAGGTCTAAACATTACAAATTATTGCATTCTTATATTCAACTGCTTCGCAGAAAAAATGGTTGCTTTTGCATACTATGACGATCAAACCACCTCGAAATTAAAATTGCCACTTTTGCTGTGAGTAAGTCATATACAAATCTTCCTTGACAGCAAATTTCAGATTTGTTCATGAGGGCCAATCTGAGATATTTAAGCCCAGGCCCGTAGCCAGCCTAAAACCTTGGGGGGGGGGTGGCAAAATTTAGGGGGGCTAGTCGATCTATCAAACAGATTCCTTTGCGGAGTGATTTAAATTAAAATGCGTGGTTGCATAACAAACAGGAGTAAAATACCTATAGATTTCAGTGAATTTGCTGTAATTTTTTCAGTAGAAGAGGCTGTCATTGCCCGGTTAGATGCCAGTGATTACGTTTATAATCTGTACTCAAACGGAAGGTCGTCTTCTTCGCGCTTATTTCTATCCACATTTACTCCAGAGAATGTCTGGGAATCCCCTACTTTCTTTCTTTAGGCTATCCCTTGCGCATCCATTATATAATTTTGGAATATGCACTTTTGGATAGATCAGGTCTCAAGTCTTTTAGGGTACCATGCCGCTTCCGTTCTACTCTTAATGGTATTGGAATTATTAAACTTTAGATTTCACTATACTATACTTTCTCCTCTTATTTGCATATCAGGAATTTCGTGAGGTAGGTATGTCGGTGTTGCGTGCATTACCTCGCCGCAAATATCAAACATAGCTTTCGCCGATAAGACGTGATTACAGAAAAGTAGAAGAGAAACGGTAACATGAAAAGCCTAGATATATTAGATCTGATTTAATGCAGGTCCATCATCAATCAAAACCTTTTGAAGAGGCACCGGTTCTGATAGTTGAGGGATCAGTTGCTTGATCTGATCACGCATATGAGCCAATATATAAAGCAAAATGATCACACTTTTATTCAAAACTGATCTACAAACATGGCATCATTATTTCCAGAAATTTAAGATTGTTTAAGTTTAGAATAATATATATATATATTTCTTTATTTAAATCGAGACAACCAGACCAGTGTCGGTTTTGATACTAGGCTACAGTTTCGTTTGCCAAACCAACATGTGATTTGACTCACCAACTTCATATAGTCTGATCATTGGGGAATTGAAGCCCACATCCTTGGAATTCAATCAGCAATTTATTCTTTTCACTTGTGTGTGGAAAGATTCTTATATTTGGGGTGATAAGTGTAATACACTGAAAATCTGGCACAAAAGCTTCACAAAAAGTGGACTTTATAAAAACGCATGTGAAATTTACGTAAACGTACTGAAAAAATGTGAGGTTTTCGTGTGCTCAATGTGTCGTTTCATTGACATGTTACGCATAGTGCATATTTTGTACACATTAAGTTTATATTTACCGTAGTTCACATTATCTTGAGTTCGTTTTCAGATCACTTCATTTGCCACTATTGAGTGAACTAATTAATTGTGTATAAACTGTGTACCAGAACACCAGAAGTTCACATGTTATGCACAAAAAATGTGTAGTAGTTCACGTTAATTTCACGAAAAGTTCGTCCACGTGCCTCTCAAAAGCTAAATATTATATCGATATTAATATGTGCAAGTTTTATTTTGTATCTTTGTTATTTCGTCCTTTCATTTCTTTACAAATTAAATCAATGCCTGTTTTTGCTATTGGTGGATTTCTTTCCTTTGATCCAGAATTTTTTGTACAAAATATCACAAAAAGAGGATTTCATTCTCTTGTGTTTATCGTGCGCAAAACTTTTGGAAATGCCCTTAACCATGATGTTTTTAGAAATCCATTTGCTTACATTGTGTTTCTGAATTTTTTGTTAAGTGTAGCAAGTGATAAATCTCCTCTCTTTTTGTCCCCCCAGGGCTACGGGCCTGTTTAAGCCCGGAATCCGGTATTCTTCGCAAAGGGCCAAGTTTGAACCCCCGTAGATAAAAGGTGGTGTGATTTAGGGCGGTGAAGTTTTTTGCATGCAGACACTCGTTCGGTAGGTCTAAATGTTACAAAAAGTTATACTCTTCTTATATTCAACTCCTTCACCCCTAAAAATTCCTTTAAAAAATCAATTTTATATAATTCGTTACTCATTTTTCAACCTAATTTTTTAAATAAAAAAATTGATTTTGTGATAAGATGATTCCACATCTTCAAAGTATACTTCAGGCGCCACAGAACGGTTTTTGTTTCAGCTCTCAAGCTCTTCTGTTTTTTTAGATATTCAAGTTTCCGTACATGTCCACGGGAGCAAAAAACGCCATCCGCCATGTTGGAAACATAGTCACCCCGGAAGAAATAAGGGCATTTTTTTTTTCAAAAGTGTTTCTGAAATATTCAGACATGTAGGAACTCATGTATAAAAAAAATAGATCTTTTTTTTATGCAACCAGTGTTTGACGTGGAATGACTCTATTTACTGATCAAATTGGAATAAATTCGAGTTCTACACATCAAAGTGCTTTTGATATGTTGGTTTAGTGTAAATGCTTCACATCTCTTGGTCTTAAGATCACCCGCTCTCTTTTCTCACACAAATATACGTAAAGCAAATGGAACATTACTTTTTTCCTTATTTACCATCTTTAAGTAATGTAGCGAAGATGGGAAAAGCATCTAAAATTCACTCTTTTCTTTGTTCAAATATGTTCATATTTTATGTTAATTTTTCAATCGATGTCTAAGTAATAATTTAAGACCTTATAGTAGCACAGAAAAACATGTAATATTGCATGTGTATGAAAAACAATGTTCCGTCATGTATTGTTTCCATAATTCATGAAGTTTCCGCACTCTGTCTTCTATTAATAAACTGCAAATATTGTTCTTAGTTACTAATTTCAAGTCGGGATTATAACAGTAACAAGACCGGAAGTTGTAACACCGTTCTGACATAATATCGTTAAGTAAGGACTACTTTCCTTGCAAGCGCACGTTGCTTGCTTTGCTTCTGATTTGGGAGACTAGCCAATTGAAACACGTATTTTATTCCGTGTTCTACGTGTAACATGTGTTTCATTGGCTACTAATGGAAATCGCAAGTGAAGCAAGCAACGTACGCTTTCAAGAAAATCAACCCTAATACGTGCGCTGTAAATAAAACTTCCAAACCGTTGTTTTCAAGTTGACTCGGTGATTGAGTGGATAAGAAGCTTGCTTGTAAAGTAACAAACCCGAGTTCGAATCCTGGTGGTGTCAACTTGTATTTTTTCTTCGTTTTTCTGTCATAAACATTTCTCTTTTATCTATCATTAATAAGTTCGTTACCAAGGTTTAGGTTAGGTTAGAAAAATCATGTTCGGTTCCTTTTTCTTTCATTATACGCGATAGGACATGATGATACAAGTTTTGACCCTGAATCTTAAGTTACATTTCACCATGTCCATTACTGTTATGATCCGAAAGTCCAATTTCAAAGCGTTTCGACTTGTTGTTTGATTGACCGTATGGAACTGGCTACAAAATACCACTGTTTTGTGGTAAATAGAAGTAATGCAAGTTAGGTCTCCTTGTATACTTAAACCTATCAGTGTATACGCCAAATTTAACGATGTACTCATAGAATGATTGTTCGCTGAAACAAGTCTGGCAAGTGTAGTAACAAATGAAATTTTCTAAAAACATGTATAAACAAATAACATTAAGTTAAAACGAAATGTAACTCATACAGAACTTTAGACCATGTAGGTCATATAGTATAATCCAGTGGTATACAACCACGAAATATCATTTCAAAGGCACGTTTTCAAATGGGTCTGTTCTCTTCTTGAACGCTACGAAAAACTAGTATGGACAAATCGTACCGAGCAACATATAGAACAGTTTCAACAAAATTTAAAACGTTCATCATATACTTAATAAGTGATCGTATTTCAACCAATAAAAGGTTGTCTCATTCCATATACTGTACTGAAAGTTATATCTGTGTACCTTATAGGATCCGATAAACGCCAACGATATTGCTATATGACTAATAAAACAAAGAATATTTTCAAGTATAACTAATTACAAATTGTGAGCGCACTATATTCAAATGTATGCGTATTTACTCAAAAACGTGCTAAAATAGAGCCAAATTGAAACTTCTAAAACGAAAGTTCGATTTCATGAATTTGGTTGACACTAAGGGCTGATTTTCATGAAAGCTTCTTGCGTTGCTTGCGATTTGGGTGAGTAGCCAATTGAAACGCGTGTTTTATTGTAAGGTAAGTGGTTCAATTGGCTATTCACCCAAATCGCAAGCAAAGCAAGTAACGAAAGCTTTCATGAAAATTAGCCCTAATAAGAAAAATATTACAGAATATGACGAATATGACTCGGTCAGTTTGATGCTTTACTTGCAGCTTACCATGAGGTCTGTCACATGCTGTTATGACAACTTAAAAGCCTCTACATCATAACTACGCAAAAGTACAATATTACTGTACAATAAGACCTATTGCACGTGGAAGGATTATAATCGCATTCGTTAGTAATAACATTCTAGAACTCAGACCCTGTACTATTCCGAGTAAACAAAATAGCTGTTTCAAAATGGTGTGTATGTTACTCATTCGTTTGTCGTGAACATGTCAAATATGCAGAAATCAGTGAGATTTGAAGCACAACAAAGTCATATAGAATGATAAACCAGTATTCTGTGTTTATAATCGAGGCTATGAGCGAAACAACCCTCACTTCCGTCAAAAGTAAACTAACTGCAGTCATTTGTTTTGTAGGTTATAAACTACATGTACACATCTTTGGACACTTCTTCATTTTATACCATGTTTTGTCTCTTACTATAAGAAATTGTTACTTGCTTTTGCTTCCTTTACTCATTTTTACGAAAAAAAAAAGTGTTTGTACCATTTTGGCGCATACGACCTCAACTGAAAAACAAAACTAATTTGTTTCTTTTATTTGTAATATTAATAACTAAAGTAATTCGGATTCTTAGCTTTGATATAAAGATTCAGTTAGGTTCTTAGGAGTGCTGCATCGTAGTGTTTTAGGGTGCGTGCCAGACTTCAAGCTACTGAACCCATGTTCGGTTCTTGCTTGGGAGTGTCATACGTTTTCATTGCTGACAGTTAAATTTGTGTTAAACAAATAAATGTTTAGAATAAATGAAGGTTTTTTTTTTGTTTTTTTTTTAGTTTTATTCGACAAATAAGTATCAAACCACAAACATTTTGCTCTCTAAAACTTTAGTTGAATTAGTATTCCTGGGCCATATTTTAGTTAGATACTAATGACTTCAACCCTACTAGATCCGTAAGTTCTTAAGTCTCTGGAATCAACAAACATGTATGTACAAGCCAGGACTCTAACCGAGAACCTTGGGTACGCTGGCCTAACGATGTAACCACCACGGTCAGCACATTTTGCACTTTTTAGACCTTAGAGATTCCTCTCTTTGTCGTAACCAGATCTGTCAAATCTGTCAATACTATGTCAACTGCAATGGTCTCACAATTTTGAAGTACTGAGAAGGTTTTTGATTTGCTGTTGTGCAAATGCTCGCTGGAAATGAATACATAAGCTAATGCACTGTCCATTAGAAGAAAAGAGTTTTGCCAAAATAATAGTTTTTCTTAATGTCTTTCAATCATTAATATTAAAGTTACAATACTAGATTCCTTATATTTAGAACTACACTTTAGATACTCTTCATTATCATTAAAAGAAACAGTGAGATTTAGATAAGGTTATATTTTGTTTGATTAGTTAAACCATTTAGGGTGAGTTCTACAATTGACCGCTAAACTTCAAGTCAGCGGTAAGTTGAGGCTAAGTTTGATTTTGGCCAATGAGACCAAAATAAGAGTTGGCCTCAACTTAGCGCTGACTAGAAGTTTAGCGGTCGATTGTAGAACTGGCCCTTACCATAGTTACTTAAGCTCACCTATAATTAGAAGCAATCTTTCAATTTATTTAGAATCTTGTCCGGAATAATTATTCCAATAAAAGTGATTCCTCACATACTCCGGGGAAGTTTCTAAAGTCCATCCATACTTAGAATGATTGTATCTTATATGCAAGAAGATAAGGTAAATTGCGTGTACAATTGTATGTCATTTTAAATTGAAGATGTTACATTTTACTGAAATTAATTTATTGTATCTACGATCCTTCTATGTAATGTGTGTTAATCGTAATGTAAAAATATGTATGTCTATAAGAGAAGTTCTCCGACATCCACTTTGTGCCTTGTAGTGGGGGAATTAAGCGCTTTTTGTTTCCTCTGCTGCTTCTTCGACTTCATTTGTTCTTGAATTATGTGTGTTCGTGTGGATATATATTTTTGTGTATGTGTGAATGAAATTATTCTCGAAATAAATTATTGCATTTATGTAAGAGAGAAACATGTTTTCCGTTTCCCAGGAAACAAAACGAATACAGAATGTATGATTAATTTATTGCACAGTGTGTTACTAATTCATGATTAAGTAAATAAATTTGCTCTTACAGAGTCATTTTCAGTTCTGGTTTTCATTTAATATCTGCCTCTCTCTCTCTCTCTCTCTCTCTCTCTCTCTGTCCTCAAAGGAATCACACCCGCTTGTATGTTTTAGATATGGCTAATAGTTTCTGGAGCCGTTCCAGAAGAGAGAAAATTATTTATACTGTATTTGGACTGTCGTTTCGAGTTTACAGGCAGAAGAGTTCTGCGCCTGCGCGACAATGGGCGGAGCTTTGGAAACTTGTGCTTCCCTGAGACGCTAGTCCTAGTAAACTAATTTTACAGAAGTACAATATCCAATTTAAAGAAGATAAATTTAGGAAAAAGAAGTTACAATGCTTTAAAACAAACATAAGGACTTAGATGAGTATAGTTATCGTGATCAGAACTGGTTAAATACACAACAACTTATCATTCAAACGAAATTACACACTAGACTAAATTCGAACTGCGAAAAATGCCTCACGGTTATAGGTTTAACACATTTCAGGATTATGAAAGGTGAAAGCTTCGAATTTCTGGGGTATGAGGTTTTTATTTTCAAATATCTTTATATCACAACTAATTGGATAGATCTCTGTGTTTAAAACATGTATATTCAACTGACAAAGAAATACAATGAAACTGAAAAACTATATATTCAGTGGGCATATATTTTAACACTACTATCTCCTTTTTCCAGGTTAGAAAACTGATCACAATAATCATAAACGCTGACAACTTGCATTTTTTTTCTTCTCAGTGATAACGTAACTGTCAGTTACAGGAAAAGGAAAACACGACATATACAAGAATACTCTCCACGCCTTTTATATATCAATACAAAGACAAATATCAATTATATCAAATAACTCATGGAGCTTCGTTTCTAAAAATCTAAAACAAGAAAAAATAACAAAAATGTCAACATGGTACCTCGACCCAGCCTACAACAGGCTAACCTATGATGGCGCAGATTGATTGGACTTCAATGGGTGCTATTGCTCTTGAATGTACTTAATTGCATGTATATTTCGACGATGGACTTTCAGAATTGTTTTCATACACACCTTCATCAATAAAATAGAAAACTTCCATTCTTAGCACGAGGTCTAGAACATATGTGCTGTAACAATCATTATTTCAACACTGGAACAACCTTCTTGTTTCATGGAACCAACTCTTTCTTATAAAATTTAACTTTCAGGTGGGAGCACCTGGCCATCACACTCCGCTCATTAGAACTACAGAGAATTATCGACTTCAAAAGCATTTGCAAGATACTTTACTGAAGAATCATATTTTTAAGGAATATATGTTGATTATGTATATAGTTTTTTTTTAAGTACCCCAATCACGTCCAACAAACTGGACGTATTACAATATGCTGGGACTTACAAACACTGGCATTGAGTAGGGTTGTCGCACAAAACAACACTGAAACTTTCTCTCGATTCCCTTCAATGGGTACGCATAGCCTGTCATAAGAAATTATCATCAACGACAAATTCATGTGTTGGCAAGATTACACTGATATGCGTTTTTGGACTTCTTTCTGCTACGGAAAGGAAAGCACCTGTTCGTTGTCAATTCGAACATGCTGATCACAGATCTGAAAAACGTTTTTTTTTTGTATCAAGTCAGGTTTTTGGTAAAATAATTTGTATGTAAAATGTGGAAATTTTACTACATGTAAAGCAAACAAAATGCAATATAGTCTACACATGACAAAATACAGGCTCTACCTTTGTTATAATGTAGAAGAACACTTTACATATTCCCTGCTACATAAGTAATACAGTATAATAACATTGTTCAAACTCTTTACTACATATCTGTAGAGGAAAGTAACAATGGCTTCACTGTTTTTGTTCCGTACCCTACCCTCATGCCTGGTCTTGAGGATACGAAACTTTGCGACGCTTCGAGGCTCTGCGATGCTCACAAGGAAGTGTCATGGTAGTTGTCACGCAAATCCATTGCAGACATAGCGCATTTGATAGAGCATGATGAAGGAAAAACCGCCAAACATGCACGTAACCATTCGCACTCGCGACTACTATACAACTAACAGACTCGGTTCCTTCCCCCGTCTTTCCACGATACTTTACTATTCCTACATAAACGTTCTTCTTATCTGCTAGAGCCAACAGTACCTCAGAGTATGTCAAATTGTGCCGCATGTCTTTCCTTTTTCAAAAACAATCACCTTGATTTTGTTCAACCATAAATGAAAACCAACACGTGTGGCATATTGGTATTCGTGTAGTTATTCTAATTGGGACACCACTACTTGTTAGACAATTTGTGTTCTTCTACGTTGTTGTTGTTATACTATTAATACTACAATTGCATTCGTTCTATTACGCATTTCATGCATCATTTTCTAGAGCTGTGTCGAGATATCAATTACATATGCTGGCCATGGTTAGCACGTGTATCTCCGAAAGTATGCAGCACTTCACCGCCTGACTCTGCTATTCTGTTCTTTCCTACGAGTACGTTTACAATGTATATTACCTTATATATATTTAATTTACAGTAAATGTATTGTTATAAGTTGGGAACAATGCTTCACAGATGGCAACATTATTCATGGTTTTCGTTTTGGAGGAATTTATTTGTCAAGAAGATGAATATCAGAAGCCCAAATGCAATGTCACCGGTTGACAATGTTGCCAATTTATTATAAAGTTGAAGTATTTCAAATGGCACTACGTCGGTTTATTGCATATTTCGTACCCTCTAGTAATAATACACAACATATGTGAAGCACAGACCGCAGTGCTGCAAACTGTAGAAAATATACAAGATTCAACCATGAGAATGTCGGTTCTCCGCGTGAACTTGATATAGTGGTCATAGTTTGCAACACTGTGCCGCCAGACTGCTATATTTTTCTTCCTTACTAGTACTTTTAAATTTTGTGTTAATTAATATATAGTGCCATTTCAAGAAAATACATATTATTGTGAGTTGGCAACACTGCTTTGCGGATGGAAACACTGTTTATGCATTTCGTTACTATTTTGATCGTTGTTAAGTTCGTAAAGTTTCATTCCGATTGCTCTAGCCATTTTCAATATATCCAATTTCAAGTTGCATACTGCCCATTATATGATATTTTTGACATTTCAAGTTCCAGGACCCCTATCCCCTCTCTCTATGTTCCATAGCACCTTAAAATTTGGTGATCTCCATATCTCATCATGCTCTATCAGATGCACTATGTCTGCAATGGATTTGTGGAACAACCACCATCGTTCTTCCTTATCAGCAGTGGAATATCTCTTTAAGCACCAACAATAGTCAGCAAGCATGGATGTATTCGGGATTCCATTGTCTTAATGTCTTGGTGAAAACTTTCACCGTGTTCTTCGCTGAATTTGCCAAGAGTGTCTGGAAAGTGAAAGATATGGCTATGGAGGAAATGGACTTTAGCGCTCATTCTACAACCTAATCTTCTAAAGGCATCCAGCATGTCATTCACAATTTTCACGCAGCCTTAAGGTTTCCCAGAATATTTTCCGCTACTTTTTGGAAAACGAGCCAAACTTCTTTTTGATGATCACTCATTGTTGCAGTGAAATGCTGGTCCTGCATCAGGGCTTGAATTTGAAGGTCGTCAAATATGCCGGCTCGCAGTTTTGCCTCACTCTTCTTTGGAAATTTGATCTGCAGGTAATGAAACGCAGGACTGTCGGTATGTAGGGTCACAAAAAAATTGCCTCATCAAACCAAGTTTTATGTGTAGTGCGGGCAGAAGCACTTTCTCTTTAGCAACATGTGGATCACGCAGTACGTTCTTCTCACCAGGAACGAACTGTGTTCTTTCCGGCCACTCCTTCCTGTCCCTGCGCTCGGACGTACCATTTGTGAGTGATATTGCATATTTTTTTTCGAAAGTTATTAATTTCTCTAAAATGGTAGGTGACTGGCGACAATGGGAGTGCTTTTCGTTCATAACTTCACTCAACTTACATGTATATATGCTTACTTTCCTCGAAACAAAATGGTCGCATACCAGTGTTCAGTCGAACTTAGCGTCATTTTCTTTTCACTACTACAGAAAGGTGTCTCGACCTGTCCTAACCTACAATTAACGATGTGAGAAGTGCGTTCTCTATCCACAGGTTAGGTCGTAAGGTTAACTTCTACTGGAATCAGTCAAAACAACAGTAAAGCTTGGAATGAATGTTTCATCCAAATCGCAATACGGGATTTCTGGACTGGACTATCACTGATACTTTCCTAGCCAAGAAATACGTGTACTGTATATCACACTCCCTGCACCGATACTGGTTACTGGTCCTATGTGTGCGCTTTTAGTAAAGCAAAAATACATCAACCAAGATATATACGAGGATACTTTGATTATCTCGGTAGGTCCACTAAACTGTACAGTTCCAATACTACGAATTTATGGAACGTATTGCCTTTTGCCCTTGCACTTCGTGCACAAGCTAACCTAATTTCTGACCGTAGTTAGCTCTGATTCTAGACATGGACAGTTACTAATAACTAGCACAATTTAACGTACGATATTCCAAGTACGTTTCCTCACTCGCACCAACTTGGGACAATTAAATTCAATGTAAGCAAGTTATGTTACCTGGATCGCAGCAACCTTCTTGTCACCTATTTTGATCTCAATCCTCGGATACAGTTCTTAACTAATGTTTTCGGCTGTATCTTTACCATCTAAAAGTTGATATCGTACTTACTGCAACGGATATGCGTACCAAAGCTGCTGGGCAAACATCCCTTGCAGAACGTGGTCGGTTATTATTCAAATCAACCTTTGTGACAGCTCCTCTTTTACATGTATTATACTTCTCCCTCGAAGTGTCAGGAACATATAACACCACAACTCGCTGCACACTGCTACGGTACTATCCTGTACTCATAAATTATTCCTGCAGCGTTTCTCTTTCACTATTTACTGTCGCCAATTTATGGAACTGATTTTTTTCTTTTTGCGATGTAGTCATCCTGTACTGATCTGAGAAATCGATACAATCGATGCTCGCACGAACGAAATGTCACATACCATCGATAGTAACACTCCGAACGATGGCGGTATAAAGTAAATTATCTGTCTCTCCAATGCATACAGAAACAATTAACTTTAAAAAAATACATTTTCGGGCGGTATAATCCAGGCTCTGAAATATCATACTGTCATATATGGCACCCAAACTGGTTGAGAACTCCTGGCATATGAATTCTCTAGTGCTTACAGATACTATTGCATCTCTCCTTCCTGTGTCTGTTAACTCTCGTTCCATATTCCCCTTGTCTCCATGACAACAATGTTTTTCTTCATGGGTCGTAACTTTACGTGAGACATATACATCATAATATCACATAGATATCAACATTACACATACATAACGACAAGATTCACACATATTCACATAAGAAATTCAAATCAACATTACACCTATTTACTAAAACATCGGGTTCTATTTCAACAAAATATAAATAACTCTTTCAGCTAATGTATTGAACTCAACCTGAAGTACAACTACCCTTTATCTATCTGTTAAATCAATTTTATCTCTCGTACCACTCTACACTTTAATATATCTGAATATTCAGCATTGACGCCTTCACACTTAAAGATTATCCAGTATCGTCCTTATCAATATCGAACCATACTCCAAAACAAACATGAGGACATGACATCTTCACAAACAAAATAATTTAGAGAATCCTAAATAAATCCCCTGACTATTGACCACAACAAAACACACTACAACTCCCAAGACTAGTACACAATTATGTAGAAGGCACCTGTACAAACGGACAAAGATGATGACTGGTCAATACCTTTCTTTCCCTCGATCGAAAACTGTTCTGAGATGGTTGAAAGGACTCTCCTGCCCTTTATCTCCCTTCAATAAGACTAAACAAACTCTCACCTTGATAATCAACTTTCTCGAGCACACTTCCTTCAGACTCTGCCGCTCTTCCGGAGCAACTAGATATCTTGAAGCTTCATACATGTGTTCTGCAGGGCCACCTTCAAGACTGATGAATCTTCAATGCTCTTAGCAACCGTTTCATTTTCCTCCACCGTAGTAGGTCTTTCTTCGGAAATATCCACACCAAGGGGATCCATCTGTTCCTCACTTGGTTGGCACTTTCCATCTCTCACCTCATCCGTCTCATTACCACGGATATCCTCGACGAAACTGATTCTATCACTTGCTGCACTGAGAGTTCCTCATCACCTTTCGGACTAGGTTCATCGTCATCAACGTTAAACTTTTCTTGGCCACTTCTCTGCTGAACATCGTTCTTCTCCCACATAGGTAAGACAACCAGAAGAACCTTAAAGTTAAAGGTTATGCGTCCTCGGGTAAAGTTCATGATGCACTGGTATTTAGAAAGTAGATCTCTCCCAATAATGAGGTCTTGCTTGAGTCCTGCAACTACCAAGAAGCGATCATAGATATTCACACCATCAATGATTAACGGAAGAATAACTTCTCCTCTCACTCCGATCTGTTTTGTTCCAGCAAAGTTGACCAAGACAATGTCTTTGCGGGGTTAACTTGTAGTCTGGTCACCACGCTGCTAATTTGTTTCCATGTCTTTTTGTCACATAGAGACAATTCTTCGCCACTATTTGCTAAACTCACTACTGGGTTATCTAATATTTTCAAGAGCACTCTGCTACTCTTTGAGTTCATTCGTTCATCTCTACTACACTCTTCAGATGGACATACACTATTATCACACACACAAATTGAGCTTTAACGCTCAATATGTACGAAGTTGGTTTAATATTCGTTCATACAACCCTCTTTTCTATGTACAACATTCGTCTCTATTTCGTTCATAGGTATTCGGTCCTTACTAGTTACTCGCTCTTCACCGGTCCTTGGGACCCGGACCTATTTTTTGTCCCTTCTCTGGGATCCTGATAACCGTTTTGATCGTTTCCACTGTTTTGATGTACTGGACTGGACGTTGATTCCGGTCATAGAGGTCTATGATTCCGCTCATAGAGGACTGGACGTTGTTTCCGTGATTTTACTAGAAAGATGCATTGTACGTGACATTCAAAACAAAGTGACGAGAGTGGGCTTTATGGCCGCCAGCTATTGAACCTTATGTACGCTCTTTACTATACTTTCCCTTGCAAATGACTATGACAGACACTTCAATAAATACCTAGCGAAAGCTATAATGTGTAATACGCAAAAAAAAAATGCACCGTAGATATGACGTTACGGACAAAGACTTGTTTCATTTTTTAATATTAATAGTAAGTTCATATACCAGGTGTGCGGCTTAATAATTCTTATTTTTTAAAGAGATGGTGCTGGAAACAATGGTTGGTTCACAGATTCATCTCTTATGTCATTTTGTTGCTATGACAGTACCTTTTCGAAACACCATTGACGTTTAAACGATTTCAAGTTCGCGTCATTTCTTTTTCGTGAGGTAAGAATGTCGAGTTTCGAGTGAAATAAAGAGCGTTTGCCGCACTTCAATCAAAAGAAAAACGAGAATGAAAGCCGCCGTATACATGTGGAAACTTACGTTGACAATGTCCTAATGCAAGACGCTTGTGTGCGTTTGTTTAGAGGATTCAAAAGTGGTGATTTTGACTTGAAAGACAAAGAACATCCAAGTAAACCAAAAAGTGAAGATGCCGAATTGCATGCATTGCTGGACGAAGACGATATGCAAACTCAATAACAAATGGCAGAGAGGTTGATTGTTAGTCGCCGAACAATTTGTGATCGTCTACATACCATGGGAAAGATCCAGAAGGCAGGAAAATGGGTACATCAGCTGAAAGACAGACAGATGGAAAAGCGGAAAACGGTGTGCTAAGTTTTGCTTTCTCGGCATGAAAGAAAGAAACTTTTTTGCATCGGATCGTTACTGGAAACGAAAAATTGATGTGTTTCGATAATCCAAAACGCAGAAAATCATGGGTTGACCCAGGATAACCATCGACATCGACCGGAAGACCGAATCGCTTGCTTTGGAAAGAAGACAATGCTGTGTATTTGGGGGGATCAGAAGGGTGTCTTATATCATGAGCTTCTGAAACCAGGTGAAACAGTTAATACTGTTCGCTACCGTCAACAAATGACCAATTTGAACCATGCATTGGCAAAAAAGCGACCAGAATGGGCTACAAGACACTGCAAGTTATTTTGCAGCACGACAACGCCCCATCACAAACAGAGAAAGCGGTCATAGACACCATTCCTGCACTTGGCTGGGAACTCTTGCTAAACTCGCCGTACTCACCAGGCTTGGCCTTTTCCGACTACCACTCATTTTCATCGACGTCTCACGCACTTTCCATGCAACAGTTCAACAATTAGGGAGATGTCGAAAAGTGGTTTCATGACTGCACCACCTCAAAAGATGTACAGTTTTCCTGGGAGGGCATCCACAAATTGTCAGAGATATGGAGAAAATGTATGACTTGCGATGGCCTATACTTTGAATTAAACACTTTTTACCTTCCTCTCACATTAAACGTGTTTATGTTAGAAAAAAATAAGAATTATTAACGGACACACCTCATATTGTATTTCTTATTATCTATATATTAAATCATTAAACTGTTTAAATAAGATTCGACACCTGATGCCATATATGGCGTCCGAACAGGGAGAATAGCGCCAGCAAAACTTCAAAGTCATCCGTTCAGTGAACGAACAGAGTCTATAGCGCCATTGTAGTTTTGTTGGGCAACTGAAAACGAAAAGAAAAAACAAGTGGCATCCTATATTGATCATTATCCATTGGTGTTTATAATTAAGGTAACATTTAAGAATACGGGAATAATCATATTAGATGTGATAAGTGAAGCTTAGTTGTGAAATATTAGAAAGTACAAATGTAACCAAAATCACAAGATGCCGGAAACAAGAAGTCAAAGTGCCAAGAGCTGTTCGGCAGAAGATATGGAAGAAAAAGTGCCCGTGAAAATGATTTGTTGTGCTAGCTCGGGGAGGGAGGGGGGAGGCATAATCAACTGTGTTGACTGTGAAGAACATTCCCACGTTTCTTGTATCACAGAAGATAATATTGAAGAATGTGTTACTGGTAATGAAAAACAGTGGAAATGTATCACATTTAAGAATAAACCCTTAGAAAAGTCTGATGGTGGAAAAGTAAATCAGGAAGAACAAAAGGAGCCAATGGGGATTCTCAAAATCTCAAAGTCCATAGAAGAAATGTTTACAGTACTAATGAATAGTAATTCAGAATGAAAAATGAGATACAAGGTCAATCAAAATTTGTACAGGTCCATTTGGATAGCTGTGAAAATGTAGAGAAAATGAATCATGTCATGCAGGATCAATTCACAGTTTTCGATTCCAATTAAATCAAGCTAATATAGACCCCTGTCGCCACAAAGCCAGCAATCAAAAGTGTATTGCGAAAAGCCATGTATCATGATTATTTTATTAAAGGTTGAGTTTTATTTTATGAACGCCAGAAAGGTAAAATTTACAGGATAGATGAAATATTTGCAAACTGTGTCGAAATGTTGAAACAAAAATATACTAAAAAGTTTCGAGTCACGGAAGCGTGAAATAAGAGTGTAAAACCCAAAAGTACGTGGATCTATTTTGCAGCTTTAGTGTTAGGACGAGCATATGACGTTAAATGTCATGTGAATCGCGTATAATGAAAAATAACATAACCTGACTGTAACTAACCCGTCCTTGCTGACTCGGCATTGTACAGTAATTTTTTTAAGCAAAACACGTGTTTCATAACATCAAGTTACGCCATGTTGTTATCTGTGTATTAAGTCGAGTGCGTATTTAACGAAATAATGGCATAATTTTTACGTTTTCTAGATTGCTGGCATCTGCAGTGTTCTTTCAGGTTTCTCAGAAAATAGACCTCGGGGTGGCAGAGAGGTTAAAGCGCTCGCTTGCTGTGCGCGTGGCCACAGTTTCAAATCACGTCGGGATACATTGAAGGCAGTGGTTCGGAGCCCACTTTACCAAAAAAGTGTAGGTCCCGTCCTTAGAAGCTCACCATCTCATTTAGGACGTTCATAGCAATTCACACATTCATAAGAAACTACTCCGTTCCCATTTAAAGCGCGAGAAAATACATATCCAAAAATCTTTTAAAATTCAATTCTATATATTTGAAACCGACAATATACTTCATTCCCATCCCAACAAACTCAAACAGAAACACGTATCAACTTGAGCGTATCTCCTGAACTATAACCATATCGATTTCTCTCCCAATATACGTATAACTAGCACATTGTTATTTGTTTTAATATATAATGAAGACCTGAATGTTTTGTTTTTTATTTAATTTTGAAGTTCGCTAAAATATTAGTGGTAATATTACTCATCTATAACTTGCAAAACATTTTTGATGTTCTATAAACAGGGATTAAACTAATTGAATCCAGAGAAACGGATCCAGTGAGTCGAAGTGCAGTAAATCGACTTTAGACGGAATCGATAAGTTATCTGTAAAATGCCACGGAATGAAGTCCCTCTTCCGATAAAACATTAAAACTCTCCTTCCCTGTGTGAAAAGGGGAAAACCAGAACCGTGTCAAAAGGTGCCGTAAAAGTGCGAATCAAACCGTGCTGTGCTGACCCGGTTTGTAAACGTTCTAATATAAGGCTCGAATGCTCTCGAGATAAATATAAACATTGGATATTAATGGGTGATTTAAACATCGACGTCTTGCGGGATTCAAGGGAATCCATGGATTATAAATGTATGCTTCAGACACTCGACTTAAACTTGTGTCACCTGGACCTACACATTACTCAGGAAGCTCTGAGTCTGCTATTGATCATATCGCAGTATCGTATCTCGAGAAAACGGCTAAATTCGGCAAACTTTCTGTTCCTGGCATTTCCCGTCATGATTTAATCTACCTCGTATATTCACTTAATCCCCGAAAAGCTCAACATAAAATAATAACCTATCGAAATCTCAGAAATGTAAATAAAGAGAATCTACATGCAGATGCCACTCTCATACCCTGGGAGTTGATAACATATAATAGATCGGTGGATGAAAATGTAGATATTCTTAATTCACGGATATTGTATTTGTATGACAATCATGCACCACCAAAAGTTAAAAGAGTTAAACATAATTCAAACCCCTGGATGACGGGTTATATACAACAGCTGAGACTGGAAAGAGATAAAACCTACAAAAAATACAGGAAAGAAGTAAATGCTAAGTCCGAACTTTGTCAGTAATCTTTTCAGATTTACAAAAGACTCAGAAAACAGTGCAGCCAAGCTATACGACGGGCAAAAAAAATCATATTTTGAAAGTTTAGTGGAAGACCTTAAAGATAGCAGGCAACTATGGAGGAAACTTAACAATTTAGGCATAAATATAAAGAACACAGATGAATATATTTCTGTAGACTCCAACATATTGAATGAATTCTTTTCCCAACCCCCTACTGATATTGATACGACTATGAAACACGAAACTATTAGCAAGCTTGCAAATAAAATAGCAAAATTTGCAAAAATGATATGTTATATTTCACTTGTGTTTCCCCAATAGAAGTTCATCAAGCCATCAATAAGATAAAAAATTCTGCTGTTGGCCCAGATGGCATTTCAATAGTTTTTTATATATATATAAATGATTCTACTTCATGTCTTGTACCCATTAACAATGATAGTAAACCAGTCTATCATAACAAGTGTATTTCCATCTGCTTTGAAACATGCCTACATTCGACCCATACCAAAGGTTAACTCTCCATTTGCGCTTAATTAATACCGGCCCAATAGCATCCTATCATGTCTTTCCAAAATACTAGAATTTGTTGTACACAAGCAAAATAACTTACTCATAGAGAACCAATCCGGCTTTAGAAAAGGTCGCAGCACAATGACAGCCTTTATTAAAATCACACATGACATTCGGCAACCAATTGATCAACGAAGAGTAGCCATCTTAACTCTATTAGATTTCAGTAAAGCCTTTCAGTCAGCTGATCACGACATTGTTCTTGCAAAATTAGAACACAATTTTAAATTTGCCAAACATACAATCCGATGGTTTAAATCATACCTTAATGACCGTAAACAGGCAGTTTCAACTAAAAATTCTTGCTCTGAGTGGAAGAACATCACTTGTGGAGTTCCACAAGGATCAATTCTTGGACTATTGTTATTTTCGATGTTTATGAAAGAATTGTATTTAATTTTATTTTAAGGCCTTTAGGCAACTATGGCTCAGGCCGTATGGATGATGATGGGATGAATTGGTGGAATGAATAAAGTGGGAGGAAATGGGAGCATCCCGAGAAAACCCACGCACACGGTATTTGTCCACCACAAAGCCCACATGGCATGAGCAGGGATCGATCCAAAGACCCCTAGCACCAGAGGTGAGCGCTCTATCAACTGAGCCACCGTGGCCAATTACGTCGATCCCGGTGGGGCTTTGGGGGCCCTTTCCCCCCAAAGTTGAAGTGGGACCTCCTAATGGGGGGGCTCAAATGATAAGGTGAAGTCGGTTCTCCTATTTCTACAGGACTTGGTCATTCTTTTTCCCCTTCTACTAAGCTTATCTCCCTTTGGCAAATCTATTTCATTGATAAATTCCTCCCTGAAACTTGTGTGCTATAGTACTTATATAAATTACATCATGTATAATGTAACGTAGCCCTCTTCTGGCTAAAGGAGTTAATTCGTGCATTGCTTGTGTTGTTTCTGGAGTTTCGTGCATAACATCGATAAAGATCATTTAGTAAGAAAGGGAAAAGAAAAGAAAGAATAAAAGAAAAAAAGAAAAACGTATTTTCTGTCGTTTAATGCTCGGAACGCCAAGATCGGGCATAAATGACATATACAGTCAAAACATTATTTTTGTCCATTAGTCATTAAAGGGAAGAGTGAAATTCTGTGAATTCTTCACGTACGTGTCCAAAATTCTTATGATAGAAAATGACGTTAAACCCATGTATTTATTGTGTAATAATTTAAGAAAATCAAGCATGAGTCAATTTGACTCAATCTTGGCGTTTTGTGTAACTTTTTTTAAATGTCATTTTATATCAAAATAACAAGTTGTTGTCTGTTCTAATGATCACACGTCTCTTTCCAAAGGACCTACACTTTATAATTTCTCAATCAAGGAGCGAAGATACGTGGACGATGCTGCTTGTGTACTGGTAAAGACAAGTACTCCGCATACCGTCAGCAATGTAATAGATTCATTTGCAAGAATCAGAATACAACAGATACGGACATGCTTTACATGTAAGAGTGAGAGAGTAAGGTAGTTTTATTCTGGTAATTTTATATGTAGTACTTTATATGTGTAAATAAGTAAGAGACTCATGGTACCTTCATTTTTGTGCAGCCTTAAAAATGATTACAAGGTTAATATGATTTTTCATTATTTTGTAGTATCTACTTGAAAAAATAAAATACAATAAATAAATGCAATATAATGCAATAAATACAATACAATGAATACACCCATACTCTAAAATACCTTGATTTTGAACAAGTATTTTATTTGATACGATAAATATACATGGGTCGAAAATGACTCATCTTGGCGTTCCGTGAGATGAAATTATCTTGGCGTTCCGAGGATTAAGGATCATTCATCGTGATTTTGTCATATACAAATATAATTTAAGAAAAATAAAAATATATATACAAGAAAAGTAAGCGACAAGAAGAACTCACACAAAAGTAGGAGTAGACTTGCACTAGGAAATATGTCCTTCAAACTGCTGTTTGGATGCAATAATTGTTTACCGTTAATACCTAATTTTGAGTTTCTAATAAAAATATAAATAGGGAAACTATATACAGCGCGTAAGAAATATATTTGCACAAATTCAACGAAGAGGGAAAACAGACTGTATCACACGTAAAACACGGACCATTTCGAAATATCTTGCCCTTTTATGATAATTTGGATGCCTTAGATAGAATACTATGGAACTAACTACCACTCGATACACCTGTAAGGTAACAGGCAACGAGAGAGAGAGGACTACGTAAATTCATCGCAAAAAAAAGGTGTTTGGACAACCCAATACTACTCTTGAAATAAATTTTCTAGGTATCCTTTTGTGTACAAGAGCAGTCTACGTGGTGTAGTGAAGCAATTCACACCGCGTCAGGAAAGCCAAGCTTGTTTGCAAGCCATGCCTTACCGTTGGATAGATTATGAAGAAACATAAAACAGAGCAATTATTGCGGAATAGAATCCATTCTGGCCAACCAAGAAAACTAACTGCGCGGAATGAAGCCTACATTCTTCATTCTGTGAATAGAACTCAAAGAATTAGTGCTAAAAATTTGGTTACTTCACTCGCCCATGATATGCAAGTTAATGTTACACCAGAAACAATCCAAAGTTCATTGAAAGAATTGGGATTTAGAAGATGTGTATCCAGGGTATGAATACTGGCCACTCCATTAGTAATTACACAACCCAAAATCATAACAGACCCTCCAACATTTTTACCAATTGAAGCAATGTTCCGCTTTCTGAAAGCTTCATTCTTCTTTCTCCACACGTCTTGATATCCATCACTACAATACAAGTTTATCTTTGTGTCATCCTTAAAAAAAAAAAATCAAAATTACAGCACTCATATTTTTTGGGTAATTAGAACTTCTTTCTACTTTCTTCTGATATGTGTGTTTTGTTTCTGGCTACACATCTTCTGAATCCCAATTTTATTGTTCACATGTACACATCTGTAACATTAACTGGCATATCCTAGGCAAGTGAAGTAACCAAATCTTTATCACTAATTCTTTGAGTTTTATTCACAAAATGAAGAATGTAGGTTTCTTTCCGGGCAGTTAGTTTCCTTAGTTGACCAGAACGAATCTCCTATTATAATTAATCTGTTATATGTCTCTTTATGATGTATCCAACGCTAGAGAATGGCTTTCTAACAAGCTTGGCTATGTCTCAGTACCTTTTACCTTCCGCACGTAATTTCAAATTAAAATGAGCACTTCCAATGTTGTTCAACTCATTTTGTTCCCCATGCTGCTTCTTTATGCCTGATACAGTGTGGATTGCTTCAATACACCACGCAGAGTGCTTTTGTACACAATAGGGTACCTAAAACATTTCTTTCGAGAGTAGTATGGGGTTGTCCAAATAGTTTTTTGCGATGAATTTACGTAGTTGTCTCACTGTCGTTGCCTGTTACGCAGTGTTGGGTTAGGTACTTGTTTTTTGTACCTAGCTACAGGTACTAGGTACTGACCTTAAATTGTACCTAGGTACAGGTATTAGGTACTAGTTGGTGAATATACCTAGGTACAGATCAGTATACCTAAGGTACCTTATAGGTACTTGACCCAGTTATTGCTAAGCAGTGGTGGAAATGGTATCAAGAACTAAGAGGATGCTGGTTGACTAGAATATCACTCCTATATAGTTACTACTACTACTACTAATTATTATTATTATTATTATTATTATTATCATAAACACTTATTTTTGAACAGGTTAGGTTCAGAAAAAGTGTGCTGTGTTATCTAACCCTTGTTTAAAAAATAGTGACATTTTTATATAGCATCTTGTATATTAATAATAGATACAGGAATGAAAACAAAGGAAGGAGTCAGAAAAGGCATTCAGTGCTGATCATGAGGATGATAATACATAAAATAATGAGAAAATCTTAGTCATCTGGGTGGAAATTCGCCGAATTTCGAAGCTACAGACAAATGAACTACAGAGTTTCAAATATCCAATACAACTAACGGTAGAGTTGATGTGGTATGCTATCGTCAAAGCTTCAAAACTGCTCCATCTAAATTTGAATATTTCAAAATTTTGCATTGGGTGCACAAGGGATTTCTCGAAGGAAGTAGGGGATTGCAAGATATTCTTTGAAGAAAAGTCGCCAAAGAATTATCGTTACTTTCTGGGAAGTCATTCCATTCATGTTCATTTCGATCTTCCTTTACATCAGAAGATTTCTGGGAACCTCTACTTCTTTTGGATAATCCCTAGCACACTCAATGTTCGAATATGCATTTTTAACATATCAGGTTTGAAGTCTTTGATTATAGCATGCAGCATCAGCTCTAACGTTCTGAGAATAATCAGGTTTCTTCCTTTCTCCTTAATATTTTTCATATGAGACAAAGGTACTTCTTGAGTCTACAAGAATCCATGATTGTTTCTGTTTGAGACCCAAAAGTGTGCTCTCTATTGTTAAAGCTCCTCGTACACGATTCAATAAAGCTTGAACAAGAGCATTGAACAAGCAATTGGATGAAAATGACGTCACGAGTCAGAGACTCCACACAGGAAATCCCTTGAATTCAAGACTTCTCATCCAATTCGTCCTATTTAGAACCTGTCCAATTTTTATTGAATTCAACGCAGTGATCTACCAATCACATCGCTGATGACTTGAACATGTGAAAATTGTGCTTCCGGAATGCTAAAAATTAAAATGTGAACATGGAGCAGGGATTTTTTAAGCCCTTGTTTTTATAATGCGAAATAAAGATATTATCAGAAAAAAAAAATAAAGTATCGCTAAAAGAAATTCCATCGCATCTTGCTGAGGTAAAGTGTACCTGATGTATCTTCTGTAGTTTTTGTACAATCACTATTGCAATAGAAATTGATACAGAGGGTTTACTATAATTCCTAAGTTTGTATTGTATTTAGAAGCAGTAAGATATTAATATTTAAAGTGCCACTTTATGAGTGAGTTGCTCATAATTTATGTGGAAAGGTCGAGTTTTTATTTACTGTATGTAGGAAGTTCAAAGCTGCTAAACAGAGAAGTATCTGGGTACACTTTACTATACGGCACAAAACAATGTTATCTTTTCCAACGTATGTGAAAGTGTTGTAACTTAAAATATAACAAAGTTTCGAGTCATGGAAGTATTAAATTAGAGTGAAATAGCGAAAAGTACTTGGAACTACTTGGCTGCTTCCACGTTGGTGAGCGAGCACATTAATTTGTGTATGAAATAGCGAAAAGTACTTGGAACTACTTGGCTGCTTCCACGTTGGTGAGCGAGCACATTAATTTGTGTATGAAATAGCGAAAAGTTCTTGGAACTATTTGGCTGCTTCGACGTTGGTGAGCGAGCACAGTAAACCATGCATCGCATATAATAAAAAATCTAACCTTCTTTAACCCGCCTTTGCTTATTCAACATTGTGGCCATGATTTTTGTAGCAAATAATGTGTCATTCATAATACGACGCAATGCTATTAATATTCCGCCGCATCCCTACAAACTGCATGTATTAATGAACGCAAATAAATCTATTCCGACACGAAGTGTCACGATTAGTATGCCTCCACATGGCGCGATCTTGATCAACTGGAGTGCGTATGTAATGAAATAATAATAAAATATGCATTTTCACTTTGGATTGTTAGTTCTCGTTAGATGTTTATAGAAGTGCGTGTAACCGGAAATAAATAAAAACTTATAAGAATTGAAAAGAGTTTTGAATAAAGCAATAAAAAGTCGATGTTGGAGGCATCACCAACTACGGAATCGCAGCCATTAATCAGGTTATTATTTTATTAAAAGCGACGCATATCATGTTTAACATTCACTCCATGTTCCCGCTTTCAACGCAGAAAGAGCAAATCGACTCATGTGCTTTTTGGCTCCTTCACACTTCCGCTTAACTTATCGAATCGTGTACGAGCACCATCCAAACACTTTCAACACTACTTGGATATAACCCTTTGATTATTCCAGTTGGATCGTGTATGCACTCATCCAACTGCTTGTTCAAGAGTTTGATTCTATGTTTATTGAACCGTGTACGAGGGGCTTAAGAATTGTACATTTAATACTAGAGCTTTGTAGCATTTCAGATGGGTACTTCTGGTGAAATTACATAACACAGTAAATTGATCGTAATATTTGGAAGTGGGTGTTGCGATTTTCGGGATGGTTGTTGTTATATCAAGTGAAGGTATGGGTTTTCTAGTTTAACCTATTGCTGTGCTACATTTAGTTCTAGCTCCTAATACCATCTGTTGTAACTTGGAAAGCTGAGCTAGCGCCTACTTGTTTGTGCTTTATTACGTATTATATAATAAAGGTCATAGATAATTATTAGGCATCTCTTGTTTAAGAAGAGAGATAAAATATCCGTAAGTTTATTCCAAGCATGCCAAATAAATATAGGCAATACTTGGAACTCTGAGCTCCTTATTTAAAACTTAAGATGTCTATTTTCTATAAATAAATAAAACTAAAATAATTCAGGTGGAAATATAGCATCCGTTAAATTCTATATTTCATTGTTCGAATACTTTTGTGGCACTAGGGGACGCCATTCCCACGCAATTGAACTATTTCCACTTCCTGTTCCTAGTATGAAATTTAATTTCCTCCCTTCAAGACTTTTTTTTATCATGATACACTTCTGAAGCAACATATGTGAATACGTATATCTTTCACTTCCAATGATTTCAATTCATTTATGCCTTTAGGTATCGATGGTTCATGCTGGGATAGGGTAGGGGAAAGGATGTAGGAGTGAATCGACTAGGGTTGAAGGTATCATCCTGACATTTGCTTGGTCAGACTAAAGACAAAACCCTAAAAATGCTTCAGTCAGGATGGACAGTCGGTGTCGAACCCAGGATCTCCAGAGTGTGAAGTTACTAACTAAATCACGGCCGCTCGGCACTTCCAATGATGTCTAGTACATCGTTAAAATGAAAATAAAGATAATAAAATGTTAAACTACATGAAGAACCCAAGTAAACAGAGAAGTGAACACATTATGTGAAGGAAGTTCAGAATATGAAATTAGTTTTTTAAAATGTGCCAGATACTTACGATTTTATATAATAAAAAATATGATACAATGATTTGAAACATAATTTATTTTTTAAAATTTATGAAGTGCTATACCTGCATTGTTCAACTAATTGAGAATCTACTAAAATCTTTGTTATTCCTAATTTCTTTCTCTTGTGAAGGAAACAGAAGATTAGCATTGGAACGAGAAAATGACATTAAAAAATAATTAAACTAAGTAATTTATTTCTGGCAAATGGAGAAAACAAGACGTTGCAAAACATCAAAATATAATTCTTTTCGTTCTTAATTTGTATTTAGTTATGGCCCTTAGATGTAGCTATGTGATAAGCCTGTCATATGTCAGAGGGATGGCCCCCTTTGGGAAGCACTCTTCCGAGTACAGGGAGGGTTAAGTTAGCGGCCATGTCCTTTTCTCTAGATATTATATCAAGATTCGACTTGTGAAACTAAGGAAATACGTAGAAAAGCTCGGTCAGTGTAACCCACAGCAGAATTCGAAGTTGTGTGCCTCTTCGGTGCTGATCCAAGGTCTCAGAAAATATAAGTTACCGATACATGTGTCTATTAAATGTAGTTCACGTCTGTGAAGCTCATGTGATCCACAAAGGGTAGTAGTTTATTTCTAAGAGGATTACAAAAGAAACATTGCATCAAACGTCCCATTACCAGTTAGTCTTTCTTCAGTCTGTCAAGATCTGCCTTTCAGTTAATAAAAAAAGTAAACAAAACAGATGAATCCAGGGTATATTAAACCTTTAAACAATGTTCCAAAAGTAGAAATTTTGTCTTTTAATTATGGCTATATGTGCATTCACTCAACGTTCCCTGCCGATGAAGGTTTTTACGACTATTTATTTTACTTCCGAAATTTTTTAAAAGCTTTTACTTTAAAAGTTCGAAGAAATGGGCAGCGTTGGAGTAAAAAGTTTCCAAGTTTTATAGTAACAAATGGAGAATATATTGGAAATGAATCAGTAGTTTATTTTGGGATTAAGTGAGGCAAACAGTTCCAAGATTCCTTCAATATCTATGTTACCAGCCTAATATTAGAAATTTTATATAAAACTTTATCACTGAGAAATTTCTCGTTCGATTATTGTCTGAAGTACCCAAGGAAAGTACCTAAGATTCAGGTACTAGGTACAGCAAAAAAGTACCTAGTTACAGGTACTAGGTACTGCAACTGGAATGTACCTAGGTACATGCTTTAGGTTCATGTTTTGTACCTAGGTACAACCCAACACTGCTGTTACGATACAGATGTATCGAGTAGTAGTTATTTCTATAGCATTCTAGCTAGCGTATCCAAATTATCATAAAAGTGCAAGAGATTTCGAAATGGGACACGTTTTGCGTATGATAAGTCTGTTTTCCTCTTTGTTCAATTTGTCCAAATATTTTTTTTCTCACTGTAGGTGAGACAAAAGCTTCTTGAACCATGCCTGTCGAGATCGAGAACCGAGAATTAAAAGAAGAAAAACAATATTTGTCCAATAAAGTAGTAGCGCGGCGGAAGGATGAGCCAGACAGAAAGAGAACCACATTTGGGAAAGCTGAATAACTCCACTGCATAGACTACACTGTAAAAAAAAGAACACTTTTTTTACACTTTTTTGAACACCTTTGAGCACTTTCTGGAAACGACTTTAGCTCACTTTCGAACACTTTTATAGTGTCCAAAAGTGAAATAAAGTGCTATGAAAGCGTCTCAAAGGTGTTCAAAAGTGCTTTAAAAGTGTACAAAAGTGTTCCCTTAATAGTACTACAAAAGTGCTTAAAAGTGAAAAAGAAGAGCCCACAATTTTAATGTGTTCCAAAAGTGTGTTTCGGAAACTAGTTTTGACTACTTTCAGGACACTTTATTCGCTTTCAAGCACTTTTGGAACAATTAAATGCACTTTCTAGACACTTTCATACACAATATTTTTGTGTTCGCGGCAGCGCGTTTTTCGTCAATTTAGACCCCCCCTCCCCCGCAGTAACGAACATTAAGTAGATACCCTATCCCTAATGCTTAGACGCCCAGCATAAATAAGTAAAGCTTAAACTCCCGACTCCGAACGCTGACGTAATATTTGAACGACTCCTGACATTAAAAAATGTACATGTTTCAAACACATATTGGTAGCTGTGGAGCGTAGTATTAAAATTAGTTGTTTATTTTTTACTGTAAATAACGAATATTGATACTACGCAGTACAGTTAAATATGTATTTGAAGCATGTACATATTTTAATGTCAGGAATCGTTCAAATACTTCGTCAGCATTCGGGGGCGAGAGGTCAAGCTTTGTTTATTTTTGTTGGGAGTCTACGTATTAGGGATAGAGCATCTACCTAATGTTGCTTACTAAGGAGGAAAAGGGTATAATTTGACCAAAAACGTTCTGACGTAAAATCTAAATGACATCTAATACATTTAGCTGTGACGCGTAGTATCTATATTCGTTATATCTAATTTTTTCCTAAATACTTTGGAAAAAATAAAGTCGTTTTTACCTATGGCTTCAAAGGCTGCAAATTAAAACCTAATTTATCCCTGTAAAATCATGTTTTTTGGTAAGTTTTATAAAAGTGGATATAACGGATTTTGATACAACGCGCCTCAACTTTAACTTCAACCTGGAATCTTATACAGATAGTAAATATATACTTTCGGTATGGTTGATATATATTAAAAATATTTT
>JAGDQP010002589.1:62182-102804 GCA_022664845.1 Lepisma saccharinum | reverse complement strand
TCCGATGTGAAGAGAAGATATGGTGCCAAGGGAGAGGAAAGTAGGAGACAACACACTCGCCAATATTTCATTCCTGTAGATGGATGTGATAACCAGGTATGTAAACAAGCATTCATCAACTTACTCGGGATTAGCATTGGTCGAGGGCAGTACAAAAAAAAACAAGCTGAAGGAACACCACGAGCAGATGGTCGTGGGAAGCATGCAAATAGACCTAATAAAACAAGTGAACATCAAGCAACTATACGTCAATCTCACTATTGTCGAGCGTCTGCTGTCCACAAAAAATATTTACCGGAAGATTTAAACATCAGGAAGAGGTATAAACTTTATGTAACGTGGCTGAAACAAAATTATGAGTCCGATGATAGAGTGAGTGAATACATTTACCGAGAAATATTCAGAACAAAATTCAATCTTTCCTTTCAGGTACCATCTAGTGACACATGCAAAGTATGAGATGCACTGCAAATAAAAATTGCAGCTGCTAATGGCGAATCAGGAGTTGCAAAATTACAAAATGAGTTAGATTTACACCAGTTAAAGGCACAGAAGGCATATGATACCATGAAAAAGGATGAAACTCTAAAAAAAAATAGCAATGTGACAGTAATAGCTTTCGATTTGCAGCAGGCTTTGCCTACATCCCATTTACAAACTGGTGAAGTGTTTTATAGGAGACAGATGTGGACCTATAATTTCTGTGTGCATGACTGCACTTCAGGTGATGTGCACATGTATGTATGGCCAGAAAATATTGCTGGTCGTGGTGCTGATGAAATTATTTCATGTTTGCTGAAATATTGTGTTAATAATATTGATAAATTAATTGTGTATTCTAATAATTGCTATGCTCAAAACAAGAATATCTCATTAGTGTGTTTTTGGTTGCAAACAATCCACAAAAAGTTGGTTAAACAGACTGAACACAAATATCTTGTGCCTGGACACAGTTATTTACCATGTGATAGGGACTTTGGACTCAGAAAAAAAAAGCATTTGCAAAAATATGTGTATATGCCTGCTGACTGGGCAACACTGATAGGAGATGCAAGGACAGGTACAAGAAAGTTCATTGTAACTGAAATGCAACAAGCTGATTTTGTCAGTACTCAGCCTTTAACGCAAAAAAATAACGAATCGCAAAGTCATGACAGACAACCAACCTGTTGCTTTCAGTCGCATTTCAGTTTTCAAGGTTTCATGCGAACAACCATGGGAGTATGCCATTAAATATAGCTACTCCGACATAGAACAACCCCATTTTGTCTGTCTGTCTAAAGGGAAGAAAAGACAGCCAAAACGTACATTTGAGCTGCAAAACATTATTCTTAAGCCCAAGTATAATGTATGCCACAAACAACAACCTTTAAATCCAAAGAAAATTAATGATTTAGTAGTTACTAAAATATGTTCCTCCTGTACACCATTCTTTTTATAATGATTTGGTTGCCATAACCGAGGAGGGTGAGAGCGAAAATGATGAATTTTTTGATATTGTAGATTATGTCTAATAGTTGTGTACCGGTACTTGTAGGCTGAATAAAAAAAAAAGGTGCAAAGTAAATAATGTATAAGAAAAATAATGAAAAATCCAAAAAAAAGTTACAGTTAAGGATTTATTAGAGTAACGGCCGGTTTCACCAACGCTGGTTAAAGATTTAACAGCCCGTTAAGCACATTTAACGTCTGATTAGGAGAAACTACCGTTTCATCAACATCGGTTAACTCGAACTGTTTGTTAAAGCTGTCGTTAACTTTAATCATCAGATTTTCGTCGATTAAATATTTAACGGTCCGATAGTGATTTTGTATCTAGAAAGTTTGAAAACAGGAAACAAGAAATGGAAAGCACAAATATAGAATTGCCTGATGAAATAAACAACTTGGCACAATGCATTTTAATAATTTTAAAGATCAAAAAACATTTAGAAACAATGTTGCCTGCTTCGTGGACAATGTAAATATGATGTTCGAGTATGTTTAGGGGCCTATACGGGTATACTTAAGAAGACGCGCTCTATAGCATGGTTTTACAGGAAAAGTAGCCCTGTGCGCTACGTATTTAGGCCTAAGGTGTAAATTACGCATTTGATCATAGTTTTTAATATATATCGTACAAAAGAAAGGAAATCTTGTAAAAAAAAAAAAAAAAACGCCCGAAGTCGCTTTACTACTCCTTTGTACACGTCTTCTTAACGATTAACATAATTCCTTTTAAATAATTTCAGGAGAATACTTTTCTCTAATACGTGTCTGTATATAGTTTACAAAACTGTTTCGGAGAGTGGTAGTACATGCCAGAAACGTCGATGTAAGATATTTTGGGAGGGGAAATGATGTGGAGTAAAAGAGAAAGTATTGTGAACATTACCGATCGTTATATAGATGTTCTCGGGATATCAGCCAGGTGAAGTCCGACGATAGAGCCGACGTTTCAAGAACAGACATTGTTCTCATCTTCAGGGCAAGTGTACTGAGACCAGTTCAGGTGTACTATATATAGTAACGATAGGGGGCGGAGCTTAAGAATCCGTGTCTCTGATTGGTTGGTCTATAGCTTGACGCTGATTGGTCGTTTTCATGTATGCTTTCTTTATGACTGGTGTCCAAGTCTGACTAAGTTGAAATCCTGTATCTCTGTTGACATTATTAGGTTCTTCTAGTATGGCAAGTGATTCTTTTATGATCCTATCCCAGTAATTGGAGCTCTTTGAGATAATTTTAGTGTCAGAAAATAAAATTCTATGTCCTTCTGTTATGCTGTGTTCTGCCAGGCCTGATTTCTCCGGATAAAATAGCTTGATGTATCTTTCATGCTCCTTGCATCGATGTTCTACTGTTCGTCCTGTTTGTCCTATGTATGTTTTTCCGCATTCACAAGGAATGCAGTATACTCCTGGTGTCTTAAGACCCAAGTCGTCTTTAACTGGACGAAGTAAGTTTCTGATTTTTGACGGCGGTCTGTGAATGGTTTTGATGTTGTGTCTCCTCAGGATTCTTGCAAGCTTTCCAGAAAGTTTACCAGTGTAGGGCAGGACTGCAATATTGACAGGATCTTCAGTTTCTGGGGTGGTCTTCTTCTTGCTGGAAAAGGTCCTTTTTAGGGCCAAACGAATGTCATCTTTTTTGTATCCATTCTGCAGTAAGGTCTTCTTGAGATGTTCCAGTTCACTAGGGAGGCTTTCTTGGTCTGAGATGGCTTTTGCTCTAAGTGCAAGTGTGCTGATGACTGTATTGCGCTGCGATTTATGGTGAAAACTGTTTCCATTAAGATAAAGGTCGGTATGGGTAGGCTTCCTATAAACACTGTGGCCCAGACTTCCATCAGGCTTGCGACGAATGAGGATGTCTAGAAATGGTATGCAACCCTCCGTTTCTGTTTCCATGGTGAACTTAATGTTGCTGTGTTGATTGTTGAGAAATTCAAGGAACGACTGTAGCGCATTTCTACCATGTGGCCAAATGACAAATGTATCATCGACGTATCTGTAAAAACATGATGGTTTTAATGGTGCTGATTCTAGTGCTTTCTGCTCGAAACTCTCCATGAAGAAATTTGCCACTGCTGGTGAGAGAGGTGATCCCATGGCGACGCCGTCTGTTTGTTCATAGTACTGTCCGTCGAAGAGGAAATATGTGGAAGTTAATGTGATCTTGAATAAATCTACAATCACCGGCGGGAAGTGCTCGCTGAGTAGAAGTAACGTGTCCTGTACTGGAACCTTGGTAAACAGAGAGACCACATCGAAGCTGACTAGGATGTCATCTGGAGAAATACGCATGGTCTTCAGTATTTCCACGAATTCATATGAGTTCTTGACGTGGTGTTCACACTGTCCCACCAAGGGTTGAAGAAGAGAAGTGAGGTACTTGGCCAGACGGTAAGTTGGGCTTCCAATTGCACTGACAATGGGCCTCATTGGGATGTCAGTCTTATGTATTTTCGGTAGTCCATACAGTCTCGGTGGTTGGCAGTTATGTGGCGTGATTTTCTTGCGTATTTCTTCTGGCAAGTTTGCCTTCTTCAGAAGGATGGCAATTCTACGTTCAATGCTGGCGGTGGGATCTTTCTTGAGTTGTCTATAGGCCGAGTCGTTGAGTAAATCTGACATCTTCTTCTTGTAGGCTTCAGCAGGTATGAGTATGGTGGCGTTACCTTTATCTGCTGGTAATACTGTGGTGCTGGCGTCTTGACGAAGATTCCTAAGTGCTGTTCTTTCATCTTTGGTGATGTTAGGTTTAGGCAATCTGGCCTTTTTTAGGGCCAAACTTATGTCCTGGCGGATTTCTTCTGCTTCTTCTGCTGGTAGAGAATGTACTGCTTGTTCTATGCCGGAGACTATATCTGCTGTTGGTATGTTCTTAGGAACTGGTCTCAGTACACTTGCCCTGAAGATGAGAACAATGTCTGTTCTTGAAACGTCGGCTCTATCGTCGGACTTCACCTGGCTGATATCCCGAGAACATCTATATAATATTCGCCGCCAGGAAAGCTTCAATTCTTATTACCGATCGTGTAATATAAATCTTCACATGTAAACAGAAAAAGTTAGCATAACGATAGGACTTCATCATACTACGTACAAATAATGCTATTCCGTCGAGTATCTCTCCTTTAACTATTGCCAATAAGTAATTATTTTTCATATTTAATAATTCTTACTTTTAGCTACTTCTGTTATGCGGCGCTGTACTTGCAATTGATATTGAGATTATTTCGGATCCGTGCAATGAAGAATATGGTGCAAGGGTGATGTGAGTGCAAGAACACGCATACATCCTTCAACAATGTGTCCCAGTCCCGGGTTAAGTTCATTTTAGGTAAGCCAAAAAATGTAAAATTCACAGGAGAAAGATTTAGGCCATGCAGGTATGAGACAAAGTGCAACAAGTACGTGCAATTAATTAGCTACTTCCGCGTTGCAGCTGAGCACAAGGATGGCCTGTTAAATGTTATGTGCTTGAAGTATAATGATATAATAATTACCCTGGCTTTACCTAAACTCTCTACGCTTGCTAGCGTCCCTCGATATCTTTCCATTAATTATGTAGCAAATATCTGACATTCATCACACGAAATAACGCTACCGATATTCCTCATATGGCGCTGGGTATAAAGTAAATCGAGTACGTATTTACGTAAATTATTATGAGTATGGCTTTTCGAAACTGAATTTGGGTTGCTGTTTACCACTAGGTATTTACAGAAGTGTCTAAGTAAATTTTTGGCAAGGGAATGAGTGGTATAAAGCGTACGTATTACTCAATAGCTGGCTAACCTAAACTGAACTTGATCCATGAGCCACCCCGTTGCTTGATTTTATCACACTATACTCGCATGCATCCGAAATTATGAAAATAACAACATAGGAATTACATTTAACGCCACACAACAGAAGTAGCTAACATAAAGTATTACCTCCATGAAATAGAGTAAAACTGGCTATCCTATTTGTATTTATAAGGAGGAAGGGCTTCAACCTTTTAAGCACTGCAATTAGCTATGAAAACGAAAGGAGAACCAATTCGCATTAACCTATTCATACATAAGAAACGTTTTTTAACTCATCTGTTTCTATTCCTCTAGTGTGTCGAAAAGATATATATACTGCAACTTGCATCCGGAAGTCGGGAGAGGGTAAGATTCCTGCCTTGTTTACTGTAACGGATTGTAATATTATTTTATTGGCATTTATTTAGAGATCATTTGAATACTGTACATACATACACACACACACATGTATAAAAACACAAACACACACGAACAAGTGCCAGCAACCTATTGCTTGCGGATTTGCGAGGTTCATTTGTCAGGTATACACAACTTTTCACTCTACCAATCAGAATTCGTTTAGCTTATGAGAAATTTAGAAATCAAATGGTTTCTTCACTTAACGGTCCAATAGTAAACGGTTTATTAAATTTGTAATGTTAGCGTTGGTGAAATGGAAAAATTTTAAACAGACGGTTAAAAATTTAACGCACGGTTAGTTATCAGATGGTTAAGCTATATTTAATCGACGTTGGAGAAACCGGCCCTAATGAGCTCATGTACACCATTCTTTACCAAATGATTACTTTGATTTCTGTTACTGGAAGGAAAGGGGGGGGGGGACATGATGTGAATGATGAGCTTTTTGATATAGAAGAGTATGTATAATGGTTGTGTACCGGTACTTGTAGGCTGAATAAAAAAGTGCAAAATACAAAACGAAGTAACAAATAAGAAGTGAAAAAAAGTACAAAAATAAAATAATGCTATTATCTGACAGCAACCTTTTGGTATATGTTCCACATTACAGCGTAACAGTGGTCTATCCAGCTGCAATATTTTTGCCTCTCCTTTTTTATATTCTGTATGCCAGCGCAACAGTGCTCTATCCAACATTAGTGCGTTTTATGCTCTCATTTTCATTAACATATCTCTCTCATATCTCCATCCTATCAAATCTCACTTTGTTGTCAAGTTTCCCATATGTCATATGAAACACTCAACCACTTGTGTTTACTTTTGGTATATTGTACACAAACCCACATGTGTTTAACTTTAACTTGATCTTTCTCCATTTTAAAAAAATGTGGATTAGACCACTGTTGCGCTGACTCCCTCAATTCTTCTTTCGTTCTTATCCAGGTATAAGAACCAATTTGGCTTTGGTTCTTATACAAACAGTCTCCCTTTTCAAAAGAGTCAAATTCAAAATCAAGTTTCTTACAGCGTAATAAGTAATGAATGATTTTCCAGAAACAGTAAAGAAATCATCACAGCAACATATTTTTTGCTAAGCTATCGACTTGATGGATATACAAATCTACGTTATTAGCTTAACGGTATTGTCAATCTCAAACTATATTTTCAAGAACCTGGTTAAATCATTGGAATTTACCAATCTCCTAGTAATAAGTAACATCATATGTGAAGCGCGTAACGCAGTTTACTGGTTACACTTAAGCACTACATGTTTGAAATATGATGTTTAACTTGACCAACGGACATCAAAATTCCAGTGTTGCTGAGAAAAGAAAACTCTATATTACGTTGAAAAATCCATCTATATTTTAATTACTAATAGCCACTTATTAATGCAAGTCGAATAACAACATTTTTTTCTTCCTGCACTGTCTGATTTTTACAGATACATCTACTTAACATTTGGCAACTGAATATCATCCTAGTAGTTGGTATCCTTGCATCTCGAGAACGAAGAGTTTGGCAAAAGCTCATATAAACATTATTCCATATTTTGTTCTCAAGGATTAGCCTGCCAAACAGCTTGCACACCTTATGTTCCCCTGAATTTAAATACAGCAGAAGCTCGACTAAACGCGATGGTTGGGGGACATGCTTTAGCCCATATTATAGTTTAACCGCGGTAAATCGAAAAATGATCTATAGGGTATGGGGGAAGGTCATCTTAACTTTCCCTTCTATACACAACATTTGGCCAATTGCTGTTGTCCCTCATTTCTGTGAATAGATAGTCACGCTGTTTCTAACCCCATCCAGCAAGCCCGTAAAGTCCCGTTAGCATGAAGTCGTACAGTTATAGATCGTAATGAAGAATCCCTCTATGCAGTTCGTTACTACATTTTAAAAAATAATTTCATTTATATTTTTTCGGGGGACACTGTAGAGCGTTCAATCCGAGTCTCCGTCGAATCGAAAGGCGTTAAATCGGGCTTCCACCGTATTTAATTACTTCAGTAAATATTTTGTCAAACATTTCAATGAAAATATAATTTAGATATACACGAAACGTTTATTTCCGAGCAAACGTTCACAGCCAATATTTGTCAAATGCAACATTTGGAAGATTTAAAGATACACATTTCGAAAAAAATAATCTATTGAATCCTTCTAATTAGACCATTTTCAAATAGTAATCTGCTTCTTCAAATACATTTCTGCGTGGCTTAAGCCGCACAGCACATGATGTACAGAGGACGTCCCGAAAAGGTACCGAAACGTCCCAAACCAACACTGTATATCCAAAGAACATCCAATGGATGCTTAAAACTGGACATCCAAAAGAGACCCATAACTGTTCATCACAAATAAATTTAAGTTTGGATACAAAATTGGACGATGAGTTCAACTCCACAAATGGATATCCCGAAGAGATTCCAGTTTGGACATCCAAAGGACGCCGAAATCACGTTCAGAAATTGACACCCTAAAAAAGATTTTAGCGGTAATCCAACGGAGATCCTATTTATTTTCTCAATATTTAAAGATACATTCGAATTTTCTTCTCATAATCAATAATAATGGAAAAAATAATACTTCACACTGCGGCGATGCAATTTCGTGTTTCTTTGACATCCAATGCAGCAAGGGACATCGATCGGACGTCCAAAGTGCAATCTTTGCTACGGAATATTCATGGACGTTGAATATATGCCCATTACGGTACGATTATGTCCGAACATCAAAGGGACATCCACTGGACGTACACCCAGGATGTCTACTGGACGTACCTGTACTCTGCGTGTGGTGTTGTCAATTAACTGACGGGATGTGAAAGAAAAATCAACGAAGCAGCATTAAGAGCTGTAACACAATATTCAGCGAGCCATTCGAGTACTGAATGAAAATATTATATGCATGCCTTTATTTCAGGAACAGTCTTCGAAACATAAAAGGAAGAGTAAAATAATAGTTACTCGGAAGATGCCTTCAGAGCATAATGGTGAGTGGCAGACTACAAATCGGAAGCTTCCAGGTTCAAATCCCGGTGGAGATAATTGAAAATTTTCAAACTAATATCATCATGAAGGCAATGGACAAAGTCTAACTAAATATGTATAACCAGACATTCATTCCTCGGTAACCTCCCGTCAAGAGGCCTGACCTGGCCCACAAAATTTTGCTCCTGGGGCTCCACTAGACGTCCCTTGGACATAAAATGGGGCATCCATTGCATGTACGTGTGCGTGTTAGGGGACATCCAATGGACATCGTTAAAGTTCGTATTTGTCCATAATCATACCTCATATGGAGATCCACTCGATGTAACCGTCGAGTCTACTTCGGCAGTCGGATAGACGTCGCCTGCCTCCTACATTGGACGTTCTGTGGACACGAAATAGTTGGCATGACAGCATCCAATGGACGTACTTGTGCTGTGTGAGAAGCACTCTCAGATCCCTTCACTTCTTTTAATTTTATTTCGTTCTCTGAACATCCTTCTTCAATTTCATTGGCTGCGATTCAACACACTTTTAATTATTTAACGATTTCCATGGATGAAATCACTTCGTCGCGGCTTAATATCTTGTTGGAATTTGTTCCAGAAAGTGCAAGGTTGTAATAAAACAATATCAACTGAATAAAACATAGTTATTACTTGACTACCCACGAACTAAGTTTGACTTTAGAGTCAATGTTAGTATTAGAAACTATTGACCATAAAATAGGATTAGATTAATGGAACTACCAATGAACTGGAATCGAATATATTTTCTGATACCCAACCATTATACTACGCATTCCAGCTTTGGAAATGTATGAATTTGGTAACATGTACGCAAGGATAATATTGAGCTTAAGGAGAGAGTAACCTACAAAATTAAAGATTTGACTTTGTACAAAATTACAGAACACAATCTTCAACCCGGGATAAATTGATAACTCAGGACTTGTAATTAACCCGCTAAAATGTACGTACACTGTTCTGGGAACTTCTCATCAACTCAACGCCTTACGATTTAGACTTAGACTTACAGTTAATGGACTCAAACATTAAGTATTCAGAATACATAAAAAATCTTGGAATAGAAATCGATGCGAAATTAACCATGAACAAACATTTGTCTACCCAATGTTCCAAAGCCGTAGGGGTGTGAAGAAATCTTTATAAAATTCGAGACTGCTTATCACAAGATGTAAGACTTCTTCTCACACAAATGTTGGTACTACCTTTATTCGATTATTGTGATACTGTCCATGGTCCACTTCTTACAATAAACCAAGCTAAGTTGATACAAAAGGTTCAAAATTCTTGTGTCCGCTTCTCTTTTGGCTTAAGAAAATTTGAACATATTCTGCCAGTTCTCAATAACAACAATTTACTGACAATGTCAAGAAGAAGGTATTTACACTATTGCTGTGTTGTTTTTAAAATTCTTAAAACAGAATGTCCCGAATATCTGTATAGGAAGCTAATAAATAGATCTGCTTATCATTCTTACTCGACACGCCGAAATAAGAACTTAGATATTCCACGTCATCGGCTTAAACAAACAAGCGCATCATTTTCAATATTCGCTGCCAGGTCATGGAATGCTGTACCTAATTCCATAATAGAAGTTAAAACATTTCATGCCTTCAAGAAAGCATTAAACACGTACTTACTATGCCAACAGCGGGTAAGCTCAAGCACACATGATATACATAGCATAATTTGAACAACGAAATTTCACGCAGATTTTTTTTTCCTGTACCGTCAAAGAGTGTCTAACTTGACTTGATCGTAGCTTTTGTGTATTGTATGTACAGTATCCCTGTTAGTATATGTATGCATGCTTATATGTTTTTCACTTTGTTGTTATTTTCCAACTGATTCCATTACTGTAAATTTACATATTTTCGCCATTTTTTTTTTACCTTTTATACTCAATTAACTTTGTAACTTTTTTTTTATTTTTGTCTATGTATATATATATATATATATATATATTCTCAGTGTATTCTTTGGACAAGGGTTAGGTGGCAAAACAGCCATAGGCTGAACCTCGCCCGCTTAAATAAAGAATTTTTCAATTCAATTTTCAAAACCCCAGAACATAGCAGTAAACCGGTAACACGTGATTTTCTGACACGTGATAAAGTTCATTACAGATCAACATTTCCTGCAGCTAGATAGAGACAATGGATACTTGATAGCACAATTGAAACCAAACAAATTAATTGTTCTAGTAATTATGTAAACTCTTGGTTCTTGCAGGAGTCCTTAAAGTTTAAAAAAAAATAATATTTGTCATTACACATAAACTATCAACAAAACATGGCCCGTTCCCGTGTTCAAGCATGGCCGTAGTCCATTGAACAGAGTGGTTCGGAGTTCACTTTACTGTAGATCCCGTCCTTGAAAAAGCTCACTAGCTCGATTAAAATATCCAATCGCAACTGCTAATAATTTTTTTTGAAAGTAAATAATTAACGACTGGAATTGCGGAAAAGATGTTGAAGAAAACTCCCGGATGTTCTTGTGAAAAAGGTGATTCGCTGAACCTGTCTGAACTGGCGACAGAAAGAATCAATAGCGCCAAAGTGAAAGTGATGTGCAACCTGTAAACATCAAAGAGAGCTTGCATCTACTGTTCCCTGCCCTTATCAAACATCATTTAATGTGAGTTCGTCCTGGGAATGGATAGGAAGAACCTAAGCAGAGACAAATAGTTCAGATTAGATTAGGGTGACCAGGACAGTGCTGTTTTCAAAGGGTTGTCTGTCCTGCGTGATTCGAAAGTGTGCATAATAAGAAATGTCCTGCGCAGTGTCCTGATTTCACCTTAACTTATACTTACCCTCCTTCTTTCATTTTTCTGATACTGCTGACAGAACCGGTCAAAGGTTTTTTTTTTTTTTCTACAAGCGAATATTAGTTTTGGCGCTCTCTACCTCAGCAGTAATCACACCTTCATTGATAACTTTCGTGAAAAGTCTTTCATTACTTTGATATTAATGATCTTCCATCTTCTTTGGTGCTAGTCAATTTTAATAATACTGAGTATTAAATATTCAAGACATTTTATAGAAATTAAGATAAAACCAACAATATGGCAAGCTAAATGACACTGTAAGCATTCATGACGATTCTTCATAATTAACTACCGAATTTTTGCTCGGGTTTAACGTCATTTATCTTTTATCTTTTTATTAAATCTTACAATTGTGTCGTCAACATAACCGTGGACATCCTCAGACACGTCATGATTATATTTTGAAAACTGCATTATTGATGTCCAGATTTGATTTAATTTAGACCTCTAACTCATCTTTGTTGAAGTTCTGATCATGCACTTCTGTTTCAATGGATTCTTTCTAAGTAAATCACTGCTTTTGTGTAACACCTCCGTATCCCTCGATATTACAATGCAGCTGATGCTCTTCAATTCTAGTTTCAATAGTTTTTCCTGTCCCGAGCAATCTACGATTTCCCACAATTACAATTAATTTTGTACACGCCCCGGAACCTTATATAGTTCATCTTTGACAGTTCGCAGTTTGCTTTTGGTTTTTTCGCCGGTGGTTTAGTTTTTAATCCCAAGTCTTCCAGTGGTGCTCTTGTAAATTAAAATATCTAAGAATGATAGTTTCACAATCTTTTTCAGTCTCTGTTGATAGGTTGCTGTTGTACGAGTATGTTCAGATAGATGTTGTGGGACACAATTTCGCAGATGAAACTTCTCGAGGCCCGAAACTTCGCCAGACCGAAACTTCACTGCCCAAAAAACTTCGCCAGTGGGGAAGTATTTTGTTTTTATTTATATTTTTCATCTGTCAGTCTGCCTGTTCCTTTGTTAGTGTTTGGTTTCTGCTTTATATTCTTTGCCTATCGCATTGGACACAGTTTGCCTGCCGAAGTATGGCGAGAGCTCTGTCGTGAATTGTCTCCTGACCTGACAAAAACAAAAATGTTTTCGTAAAGTATAGTAAAATTTTATTTTAATGTAAAAGTTCCCAAGGACGGAACCTACAGCTTTACTGAAGTGAGCTTCGAACCACTGGAATTAACCGAACTATGATGGGCCAAATTAGGGAAGAGAAACATACCCTGGATACAACAATACGAAGATTGTGCAAGTTTTTTTTAAAACAATGCTAGAATGTTCTCACCAACCCCTCGTGGTCAAGTGCCTACAGTTGCTTGAGAGGAGGCGTGGATTGAGTTCTGTTCTTACATTCTAAATTAAGAATGCAATTCCTAGACAGTAAAACCTCAAATAATTGCTTACATATAATCATGGGCGGCGGAAGAAACAATTTCTAGGGGGGGCTACAGTCATATAAGGTGTCCCAGTCATATACGCAAAAACGTTGGAAGATGATTTGTCAGACCAAAATAAAAGTAAGGGTTATGCGACATATCATTTTAGGACAGCCTGTTCCCACAAATTCAAATGTAAAAATATCTGTCACCTACAATTATTTGTTTAGAAGAGAAGAATTCGGAAACTTTGCGTTCTACGTGTGCTCAATTTGGCAGCCATTTGGAAACGTTTTTATACTCGGACTTAACTTCTAATGAACATAGCATTTGGAGGCCTGGGCTCGATCCCAGCGGCCGACCGTATTGACTGAGGTTTTTCCAGGGTTTTTCTGCAGTCACACCAGGAAAATGCCGGAATGGCATCTTCAACATAATACCCTGGCCGACACCTTCCCGAATCCTTTCTCCTCCGCTATCCCGGTCTGAGCCTTAAACTTTGGTAAACTTTATTTTTATATGGGCCAGTCTAGTAGCTTTGGACCTCGGCCCGTCACGATTCGCCTTCAGCTGTTAAAATCCACACCCATGCCGCTGCCGGGACTCGAACCCGGGACCTTCGAGGTTGCTACATTGAGAATACATCATCTAAAATGTTATATGCTACAAAATGTAAATGCGCTATTACACTATCGAGGTTGTTGACGACGAGCTTACCCGACTGTATATTCTCACTAGGCGTCGAGAAAATTTGGTCTCTCCAAATGTTGTCCAGCTTGCTCGACGAGCCAACCCTTGAGCAAGCTTGACGGATTTTTTGCTATTACACTGTCGAGCTTGTTGATCAGCTTCCTCGACGAGCAAGTTCGTCAGTGCCAAGGCGCTATTCCACTGTCGAGCTTGCTCGTCGAGGAAACTCATGATGTGTACTAATGTTATGAGTTGAAATTCCCTGAGTTTTCCAGGTTTTGCATGATAATTTCCTTCACCACATTCCCTGAGTTTTTAGTACAGTGGAACATGTAAATAATATCCAATGTTTTTTTTTAATACCACCACCACCCAGTCCAAACATCTTTTATATTATTGGTACTTTACAAGTGAAATAAAAAAACAGAACAATTTCTTCAAAATAGAGGATTTTGGCACACTGAAAAAATACGGTCAGCAGTGGGAATCTAACTTACGACCTCTGTTTTACTTGGGCAGTTCTCTTATCAACTGTGGACAGGTCCATCTCACAATTTTTCCTGAGTTTCACTCGTAAGATAAAGATGTCCCTGGTTTTCCAGATTTATACAATTCCCTGAGTATTCCATGTTTTCCATGGCGGTAAACACCCTGAAACTGATCATCAAGCCCTACAGTGTATAATAGCACCTTTAATTTTACTCATAAATACTTGTGAAAAGTATTCCAATTTTTAATTTGCAATATTTAGACATATTAAATTATGAAATTGAAAATTTGTGTTCGCCTCAATGGCTGCCAAATTGAACATACATTATAGGGCGTCAAATTTCAAAATTCCGAATTCCTATCCTCTAAATAAATACACGTAGGTGACAAAATGTTTTCACATTTGAATTCTTGGGACCAAGCTAGTCCAAAATGATATTTCACATGACCACTTTCCTATTTCAAATTCTTGAACTGGGTCCATGATGGAGACCATAATACTCATATCCCCCTTCACCCAGTGCCATTACCCAATGTCTGGGTCAGAAACCTGCAGCGGTTTCAACACTGCAAGTTTCTTCCAACTTATCCCTGTAAAAATAGGTACAAATCGATATTTACAAAAAAAAAAAAAAAAAACTATTCAAAATTGTTAAAAAGGTTGGGTCTATTGCTGTTATTTTCGTACTTTACAAGTTAAAACGTAGTTGAAAATAATATTTCCTGTAAATATCGACTGCTTAGCTGATGTGGTTCCCTTGTTAGTACAAAAACATACTGATACACTAACTGAATATTTCTTGATCTTGCCTTCGCAAAATTGTTCAGAACTTCCTCCAGAAGTCTCGTGGGCAAAGTAATTTTCTATGTGCGGTAAAGAAAGTGAAAAAAAAAGAACGCTTAAAATTTGAATTTATTTACGACCTATAGGCCGGGGCTAGGGTAGGAACTAGGATGCAGGGAGGAATCTCCCAAGGCTTAAGTTAAATAAATACCATATAGGCTTTTACCTGCCATGACTTAGGAAAGACTCCGGAAAATCCTCAGAAGGGATGGTCCATCGAGTGGCCAGTCATTTGGTAATGGTATACTATCTGCTTCGCCAGCATGTAATCCTTACTTTACAGGACATGGAGAATATTGACAAAACTGCTTTCATGCAGAATTGGGATCCACCTCACATCAACTGTCAGGTGAAATAGTTCCTCAGAAATACATGAGGTGCAAATCCAGTCAATATTAACTCGTTTCCAAATGCTTGGCCACCCCGATCACCTGATCTCAACCGCAGCAATTTCTAGTTATGGGAATAACTGAAGAACAATTTTCTTTTCAAGTGAACATCCAAACAAGTGACGATCGGGAAAAAAAAGCATAACAGTGGTATCTAACACACGAGTAGAGAGATGTTTCGTTTAGCATTGCTGCGCACTCTTCTATGCTTGAATTTGAATTTCAGTTTAATATAAGATCTTTAGGCAACTTCGGCTCAGGCTAAATGGATGATGATGGGAGAGTTAATCGAATGAAGAAAGTGGGAGGAAAAGGCCGACGAAACTCACAACGAAGCCCACGTGGCACAAGCAGGGATTGAAAGAAGAACGCCAAAACTGTCCTGAACATAGATGGACGACATTTTGAGTATATTTTGTAACCTGAATGATGTTTGGTACATGCACAAACATAATGTACATATACTTTGTCAAATGTATGATATGTTAATAAAGTGCTTGTAAAGTGTCTAAAGCGTAAACACACATTGAAAGGTTTTAATAGGAATGATTTATTCAATATTTCTCTTCCACATGTTCACATAAAGTTTCATGTTTGTCCGATTGACCGTTTACCATCTAGAACCGGCCAAACAGCGAAACTTCAATTATAACTACTTGATATTAAAACAAAAACAAAAACAAAATGCTTTGCAGATGGAGTTCCCACCGAGATTCCACTGTTTTTATTACGTCACTTTATAGGCCATTCTATGCTCTTTCCAATGGTGCACGTCCCACATCTGGATCTGCTGTTACTTGTGAGATATTCACGGTATTATGTTGCAAGGTGAACACCATTTCAGAGACTGCTTTATTCGCAAGCATAAAGCAACATCTCAAGAATTATTGGCTATACCAAAATTTTGTTATCAAATTTGGATTTTCTGATGAATTTTACATAAGAAACATCTAACCTTGTCTTTTACAATTCATAAAGCATGACTTAAAAAAAAAAAAAAGGTCGATAGCAACAACATGTAAGGACAAAACATGCCAACTTTGAAGCACTGTAACCCCGGATTCACGTGGTTTAGAAACCTGTAAGTTGGAATTTATACTAAGAACCCTTTCAAGAATCAATGTACCAAATTTCATCAAAATCGGAAACTACGAGTGACTTTTCACCTTTCTGATTTGGCATGGAGTGACCCAGCAGTAAACAAAACAAAATCATGTTTAATCATACATATATTTCTTTCATCAGCTTTTGAATAGTAGAACATCCACAATTTGTTGAAACTTTTAGCAGTGAATCTCTACCCTTACTTCATGTCATAGCAACAATGTTTTGTACTTTTATTGTTTATCAACACCATTAAACTAATTGTTGTTCTACTATGGAGTATAATGCACAAAATTTTTAAATAATTTAAAAATATATTTTTTAAATAAAGAAGGAATATTGGAACAAAGTTGAAACTGTTCTCACTGAACCTCTACTATACTCTCATGTAACAGGTCAAATTTTATTACTGTCATTCATTGCAAACATCGTTAAACTAATTAATGTTTCATCAACAAAAAAATACATTTCTTTTTTTACTTTTTCGTGTCTTTAACAAACCCTGTAATAAAACCTGTCAATAGAATGCTTCTTCTGAAATTGTAGGAAGAAACTGTATGTCTTTGAGGTAATCCTGCCAAAATTTCGTGTCATTTGGAAATTAATAACAGAATTTAAACATTTATTTATGGAACTTTGCGGTTTTAAAGGACAGTCGCGAATGGGAGATATAATGATTTTCGACCTTCCTTTGACATCATGTATCTCTGGAATGGAAAGGAATACAAAAGAGACATTTCACATTTCTTCTTCACCTGACCGATAGTACTTGAGGGGAAAAAATCATTCAAATCTGAGATGGTCGACCTGGAAGATTCTTGAAATTTAGGCGATTTGAGCTGGACGCATTGGAATGCTTTTTTCATGAACTTAAGGCAAACCGTATATTCTGGAAGGTGCTGTGTACTGTGGAACGATTTTTCTCTGATGGGCATCTAATACTCTCCATTGTTGCATTAGTTTAATCATTTTCCTATATATGGCTGCCGTTGGATCTGTTTTTAGAGGACGATAAGCAGCGTCCCCTAATACAGTTCGCATCTTTATTGTGTAACCTTATGTCTTCACATTATAACTACTGCATGTCCTTTGTAGGTTTTGATTATCCTGACTGAGGTTTTCCCAAGGTTTATCCTCAGTCACACCAGGCAAATGTCGAGATGACACCTTTAACTTGGGCCCTGACCGACACCAGCCCGCATCCTTTCCTCTCCCCTTATCCCGGCCTGATCTTAGATCCCTAAAAGCCATTCAATCGTACGTGGATAGTATGTTGATTCTTCTTGTTTTACAGAGTCTCCTTTTCCTCTGGTAATGTTGACTTTGGGTCGTGTACCTTCAGCTAAAATGTAGCAAGTTTTATTTCTGATATCCTGTGCTTACATTTCAGGAATATATTTAGCATCTCTTTCAACGTTCATAGTCTTTCTAACATTTCTTTTTTTCTGCAGCGTTCCCTAAATTCAAATCCTTTTATTACTGATTTGACAATTGTGTTATCTGCTTCCACATCATGTTTAGGCTGCTATTCCAACAAGTTTTTAAAACTTCCTTATCAGGATCCTGTTTAAATTTGTTTATGACCTCTTTAAAACTTTGACTCAGGTAGGGATGGATTAAGGATCAGACAGGGCCTTACTGAAAATGCCATCCCGGCATTCACCTGATGAAGCTAAGGCAAAGCCTGGAATATCTGTCAGGATTGTTGGTCGTGAGGATCGAACTACCGGTCTAAAGTAATGGACGTTACAACCAGGACCAAGAGATATGGGCAACTGGGTTGTGTTGATTCCTAAGGACATAAACTATTAGTTGTTGTACGTTCAAAAATATCCGTCAGTTGGGTTCTAATGTGAGACGTAACATCTAACTGCTTGCGCGCGAAACTAATTCTTTTATGTAATTTAGCTTGATTTGTTCTACGAAACATCCTCATGACTTTCAAGCTGTTGATGTGGTGTTCACCAGTCGCATACTTTGGTATGATTTGCTAATTCCTGGATCTCAACTGAAATCTCAGATTGAAGAGAATGGGGTATGGTCTAGCTTAACACGCAAGTTTTCAAACTGTTAAGTTCTCTACGATATTGCCAAGCAACATTGAATACCGTGGAGTTATGGATTATTACATGTACAATATAGCACTGTTCTTCCACGGCTGAATTCTCCGTATTATTCTTATGACCATGTAGCTTACGCTTTCTAACGATCTGCACTCTGGGCCTTCTTGGCCGAAATTGTACATTATCATAAAAGTACCGATGGCTTTTACTGTCATTCTAACACATTTAGTTACCATTCATACCTCATTATGTTCGTGTTAGAAAAAGCGTTCCAACATCACCCGCGTGGGGCTATGACGTATGTGGGAGAAAATAAATAATATTCGGGAAATTCCTTAAAAAAAATTTGTTTTGAGGAATTGGCCCCACCCCCTGGCGGTCCTATTAGTGCACTGGTTAACATATAGATCTCAAAAATATGTTGGTGTATTCGTAATAAATTTGTCAAGTTTAATTACAATCAAACGAATACATGAATAGGGAGGAATCATGAATACTCTACATACGCAGCAGGAAAGGACATTTTACGATAGAAGTACTCATCTCATGACTCCCACTGTAATTGTCACGATTCATATCTCATTTTGATCGTATTAGGCTTTTTAATGACACCTCCCGTATGGGCCTATGACGTATGTAATTGGAAAAAGGACATTTTAGAAAAGGTCTTGTAAAAATTCCCGTTTAGGGGGATTCCGTCCACCCCTGGCGGCCCTATTAGTACAATGGTAATGAAAAAGTATATCTAAAGCAATACGCTGATGCATTCGTGATGAATCTGACAAGTTCCATTACAATCGAATGAATACACGAGGAAAAACTTTGAACATCTTCCATATGAATGGACTTTGCAGGAAGAATGGAGACTTCCTTAATAAATGTAGAATAAACTTCCCAAAGACACCATTCACGTGGAGTTATAAGGTCTGTGCGCGAAAACATAGTAAAGTTCCCGCAAACAAAACGGCATTCATTATTTATATACCGAAAGTGAACAGATTAGTATGAGAGGAGGCGGAAGTTCAGTTTGTGGATGGAAATTCCTTTTAGGCGGCTGAAATTACATCCAACTCTCGCCTATATACACCAAAGAGGCAGGCCGTGATGTAGTTTTTCAAGGTCACGGAAAGACACCAAAAGGCTAGTTTTAGCCATGACGTCATCGCGAAAACGAGTGGGATATTGAGTCCAAATGACAGAATGAACTTTCGGTAAAGCAACGAAAATAGCAATAGCCTGGTATAATGCTTTTTTTTTAAAGTATTATCAACCAACATTTCCTATGAAACTCAAATTTTTATTGATTTTTTTTTATTTATGGCCTTTAGGCATCAAAGGCTCAGGCCGGGATAGCGGAGGGGAAAGGTTTCGGGAAGGTGTCGGCCAGGGATTATGTTGAAGGTGCCATCCCGCTGGGATCGAACCCACAATCGCCCGGATGTTAAGCCAACGCTCTACCTACGGCAGCTCGGTTCTGAAACACGACTTCAAGAAGTTAATAGTAATTTCAATAGTTCCTCATGTTTGGCCATTATATATTTTCGGACCAACTGACTCTGTACACACCACGTTTAAGTGGATATGTGTACTTCTGTGTACAAGCAGAGTTTGTTGCGCGTATGTTTTTTTTTAAAGTCTGGATTTTATTTAAGGTCTTTAGGAAACTTTGGCTCAGGCCGAATGGATAATGGCAGTGAATTGACGAAATGAAGGAAGTGGAAGGAAACGAGAAAACCCTGAAAAAACACAAACAGGCGGTGTTTATCCACCACAACGCCCACATGGCACGAGCCGACACCAAACCGGGGACCACCACCAGAGGTAAGCGCTCTACCACTGAGCCACCGCGGCCACATGTTAAACTGTGAGACGAACGAATTCCTCATACCAAATGTTTAAACTATCTTTGGAGGACTAAAGATTTATTAATGAAATGTGTTTTCCACAATTAAATTTTATATTTTCTTGGAATTTCAGATATTAATTTCCCTGGCTGTAGAATTAAAACAAAAGGACATATCTCATTTCATCTGACTACAGAATAAGTACGTATAATCACCACTTCATGAAGAGAATAAACGTAATTTATTGCAAAAAAAAAAAAAAAAATAGATGAATAACAGCCTTACCTTTTTTGGAGGATCAACTATTTCAATCTCCTCCTTTTTAACCTCCAAACACTGTTCACTGCTTTTGTTGTCGTTTGAATATTTACCATTCGAAGCCATGATTGGTGCTCATTCCAATCCTTCCAGATCACGTAACTAAACATCCATCATTTCCTTCTCACACCAGAATTGCGGCAGATTTCCAAATTCTCATTCAAGAGCTCATCTAAAGAAAAGCATTACTATAAAAAGAACTCAAGTGATTTTGTTTAGCTTTGAAACTCTTGTTCAAATAATATGTCAAAAAACAATTAGCAGTAGACTCCTGAAACAAAATAAGAACGTTACAGTTACATGTACTTAACAGTGAGCTACCAGATCATTTATAGGGACAAGATAATTAACATAATTAAACACTCAACCTACCAAAGTAATTCACAAACGTTGGAAACTACGAAGTCAACAATTTATTCAATTTCAAAATCAATAACAGAATATTTCTATGCCTTACTCAATGAAGCAATATATAAAGGAAGCCCAACGCAGGAATACATAAGTCTGAAAAAATGTTATTTACATGTTAAGATGCAACGACATCTGTACACAAGCTTCACAAACACAAAAGAAAACGGGAAGCATTTCGCCGAAGCTTGTTCATATACTAGGAGAGGAGATGGACAAAGATGACTGTTGCTAGGGATCCGCCATGTTGCGACCTGATCATCTCCTCTCCTTCTATGTGAACACACTTCGGCTAAAACGTTGCCCCTTTTCTTTTCTTTGTGAAGCTTGTGTTTGCATCCTAACATGTAAATACCTTATTTAACCATCTTATATGTAAAAAAAAGGTTAAGAAAAAGGTACTTACATTGTAGAATATCAAGGCAGGCGTACACGAACATCACGAACACAACAGAAAGGCGGTGACGTTTCGAAAAGTGTTTTCACATGGTAGGAGAGAAACTGGACACAGCGGACTGGTACGGGACTTCTGCTAAGGAGACGCCACGATGCCAACTAATGCTGGGTAACTGTGTGGCCAGGACATGGAGGCGGAAAATGATAAGATGGGTCGGAGAAAACACCAAATGAAGAAGAAAGTGCGATGGTTACTAGAATAGGTAAGGGGTTTCCTAAAGGAATAAAGGGTAAAAAATCAGAGGGGTGGGGAAAATAATAATAAAAAAATGGAGGGGAAAGGGAGAATAAAAAAAACATTATTGAAAAATAGAATAAAAGTGCAACTAGAATGGTAGAAGAACAAACTGCACTGCTGGGAGTACATGTTTGGCGGAAAGGATGGAGATGTACGGCTGCTCCCATCTCTCTCTCTCTAACTATGGCAGGTGAGCCAGGGCTCAGAATTTTCAGAATACTGACTCGAAAGGTTTCCTGAAAGGTGCAGCCGTGATAAGAAGTGTGTTCAGGAATGGAAAGGTCCTGAAAATTGATTTGAAGGAGTAGCGATAGATGATGCGGATTGTTAGAGGTGATCGGGTTTCGCCAACGTAGAAGGCGGAACATACGTTACAGGAGATAGATGAGGTCGGAAGATATGCAACTACGGGAGTGTCGGAAAAAATACGTCTTATGAGCAGAGTTAGGATTTTAGCACATCTGCATGGTTTTTACAAGAGTATATCGATATGCTCTGTTAAAAGCTTATTTGCATGTGTACACGGAAAGACTACATGAATCGTACAATACACAATTTAGTCAGAAATCAACATTAGTGAGTGCAAATTTCATGCTTTTTTATGTGTGTGTGGTTGGGGGTGGGGGGAAGTTCGGCATCCTTTAGTTTTGCAACTTGAATGAGTATTTTTTTTTTCCATTTTTCAGTCTGTAATATTTCTTTCTCGTGGACAGAAACGTAGAATTCAAAGCATTCTGCGGGACAAATCGACTAATTTTCGGGACGGGTAGTTACCCTACCCTAACACCAGGGTAAGAACTAATGGGAGAATTAGAGGAAAAAAATACCTGTAATTCACTTGGAGCGGCGTTTATTCAAAAGTTAGAATCAACTGTTACAAAAAATCCAGGATTAAAATCTGTATCGGATGTTAGTCAAGTGTTTCAAGGAAAAAGGGAATCCAGACTTTCTAGATTTCTCAGCAAATAGCATTTCTTCGTTAAAACATTGCCCTCTAACAAGTTGTGAGACGAAAAGAACATTTTCTGTGTACAAAATGTATTAGGTTAAGTGATAGTAAAAACAAAAACAAAAAAAAAATCTTGAAAAATACATAGTTGTGTATTGCAAACCCTAAAGGTCAATAACCTTAATTTGCAATCCAAATGTTGTTTCATCGTAAACAGAGGTACAGTTCAGTCTGCTAGGTTTCCTATACTGAATACCAATTTCTTGTATTACATGCCAAATTGAGTCCAACTGTTTTAGATAAATAGGCGTAGAGTTCTATGATAAATTTTTACAGACATCAATATCTTATGCCACTGTAACTCATTGACATTTTACTTGCAATAAACTTAATCATTTAAAGGCGGAATTTGTTATCGCATATTTACTTCTTCATTGGATATTTTAGGGCATATTCTTGCGATTTTTACTGCATAGTTGCATGCTTATTTTGACGTTTTTAGTGCATATCAATCCGAACTCTACTAATGAGTGACAGGGTGTTCGAAGATCAGAGTGGGATCAAAAATAGGACAGGTTCTGCATCGCGGTTTATTGCATCTGCCAGGTTTGGGGGAGGAGAGTGGGATTGGTCCAGTTCTGGTGAGAATTAAGTTGAGATTTGGAGGTCTGCGATAGACTATTTTCGGAGACGACGGGAGAATTCATTCAGTTTCAGGTGACGCAGTATGGGTGCGCCAAGTGCTGGATTGAGCTATTCGAAGGCACTGGGCTATTCATTCTTTTAGGGTCACTGCTCATGGCCGCCAGAAAATTTTTCAAGGGGGAGTAGCGTCAAGTTGCATTTGCCTGGGTTTCTTCATACTGTTGGCACGGGCCATTAAGATTTAAATATTGCATACGTTCTACGCGTCAATCAGGTGTGTTATTATTATTTGAAAATTGAGAAAGGAATCATTCCATGTCAGTTCAACCAAGCCATGACACCCATCATCTCAGATTTTAATGAAACTTGGCATATTTACTCCTCTTGTATATATAAATAACCACATCAAATTTTTTGTCCCGAACTTATTTAGTTTTCATTTTATAGAAATTAAATTTTGGAAGATTGTCATCTTTCCGATTTCCGCAGCTGAAGAGGGAAGTTGGCCTTTGAGAAGAAAAAAAAAACATATTTTTCTTGATTATAACTGAATCTTTGTGAATTTTTTTATTATTATGAATGAAAATATGAGGCATTAAGAAAAAAAAATAGGAAAAATCTCCATCTAATGTTACAAAGCGAGAAAAAATATTTTCTTAACAATTTTATTATTTTTTTTGAAGAGAACGTGGTCTAGCATAAAGTCAAATATCAATAAAAGGGAATGGTATAACCAGAGAAACCTTTTCGCTTTTCATTCTAGAGTTATGTTCTGTCATGCAAAAAAGTAAAATTAATAATTTTTTCATTCCTTCCTATATTTTTTTTCTTATCCTCTACTTCGTGGTGTTTTATTGATTTATATATACTAAGTATTCAGAAGAAAGCACTCGGTATGTGGTGGGTGATTCCGGATGTAACTCCTGATATCGAAACAAGACAAAATGTTTCTATTTATATGGGTGAAATTCCGCTTAGTTTTGGAGATACAGCGTTGCCAACTTGGAACCCAAAATTGACGCCTCCAGTGGTAAGAAAATTAATAATTCTCAATAAATCAGAAACTGTGCATTGAACGAAAATTTCGTTTGCGTAAATTTATTTCTAACAACATGACGAATATCAGGAGTGAAAAAAAAACCGATGTCATCGGGTTGTCAGTGTTGCCAGCTTGGTATGGCTTTTAATATTTTCAAATGGAACTACGTCGCATTAATGGATATTTTGCATTCCCTATTGATAATAAACAACATACGTAAAGCACACATTACAGTGTTGTAAACTATGGATGAGACTCGAAAGGTTTTCGGGATTTTATAGGGTAGGGTAAGGTAATTTGTTGATATTTTTATATTAAATGACTGTTTGTATGAGGAAAATAACTTTTTTTTTTTACTATATTTATATATTGAAGCCATCCTTCTAGATACCGTTTTCCACAAGTTTACTAAGATACAACAAACGGACCGTAATTGAAAAACCAATGAAAGCAACACTAAAGGGAAAGATTATTTAGTGATAATGGGTAGGTTATTTGGTGACATTTTGAATTATTAACCAGAACTTTTCCTAACCAAATTTACATTAAACAAATGTATCTGATTCATTAGACTATGTTTTACCACAGTTGTCGCATAGGAACATTATGTCCTGTACCTGACAATTTTCATGAAATAGTTAGATGAAAAAAGTGTACTGAATTCCGTTTGCAGCGTCTTGCTTTTAACATCTTGTGAATACGAAAATTTACAAGAACACATCCAGGCGTCATCATGATTGTCTGAAGAAGTGGCGGTTTTCCTTTTTCGGAAGTATTGCAGAAAATTCAGGTGTTTTTCAGTTTTAGATAAGGCTCACTGGTTTAATATTGCTTGAAACCCCGTAAGGTCCGTGCTAAAACACTGATGAAGTTTTAAACTTTTCTGTCCTTGAAAAAAGTATTACAGATCCTTATGCACAGAATGGCATATAGCATATAAACATTAGACCACATCCCATGGATTTCACTTAATATTAACGTACTTGTATTTAACAGCAGAACGTTTCTCCTAGCCTTCTGACCACTGACTGATCTTTGTTACAGGGCACGAATAAAAAAACAAGAACAAAACAGGTAAAGCCAACCCGCACGCGTCATGAACGGTAGCGCTCCACGTATTCTCGAACCACGGTGGGGTGGTCAGTCCCACGCTCGACCGCCTTTACCTCCCAAAGGTGCCCATTATTATCAAGGACACGTTGGTACTCATTTTGATAGGAGGCTGAGTACACCTCAGAACGCCAGGCATGGGAATACTGCGAAAAAAAAAGTCTCCGGCTGGATTTAGAACCCGGGCCCGCCGATCCGAAGTCAGGCGCACTATCGCCTGAGCGACGGCGACTCCTACATGGCACAGGTAGTGGATTGAAAATAGATGGCATATCATGAAGGTTACACAGACCTGGTTTTAGCTTCGAAAGGGAACGGCCTATTCGGTGACAGGTCTCGTAAGAACTATCACCAAATAACCTTTCTCTACCCTACAACTACATATTTTCCTAAGTCATCTCATCTCATGTTTTATTCATAGTTTCCAGCACTGCAGTGTAAGCTCCATTATATTGTTCATCATCACTAGGGAATGTTAAATATCCAGTAACACGACGCTGCGCCTCTTAAAAATGTTTAGAGTTATACAAGGTTGGCAACACTGACAATCCGATGACATCGTGTTTTTTTTATCACTCCTGATATTCGCCATGTTGTTAAAAATAAATTTACGCAAACGAAGTTTTCATTCAATGCATCGTTTCTGATTTACTGATAATTATTTATTTTCTTACCACTGGAGGCGTAAATTTTGGGCTCCAAGTTGGAAATGCTGTATCTCCAAAATTAAGCGAAATTCCACCCATATTAATAGGAACATTTTATTTTGTTTCGATATCAGGAGTTACATCCCGAATCATCCTCTACATCCCGAGTACTCCTGAATATATATATAATAAAACTCCACGGAGTAAAAGATAAAAAAATATTATAGGATCCTTCCTATGAAAAAGCCATTAATTTTACTTTTTTCCATGACAGAACACAACTCTAAAATGAATAGGAGGGAAAAGGTTTCTCTGATTATACCATTCCCTTTTAATGATATTTGACTTTATGTTAGACCGTGTTTTCTTCAACAAAAATCATAAAATTGTTAAAATATTTTTTTCTCGCTTTGTAACACTAGATGGAGATTTCTTTCGTTCCTTTTCTTAATTCCTCGTATCTTCATTCATAATAATCGAAATTTTCACAAAGATTCAGTGATAATTAAGAAAGATATGATTATTTTCCTCTGAAAGGCCAACTTCCCTGCTGGAATATTAAAGATGACAACCTTCCAAAATTTTAATTGGCTATAAAATGAAAACTAAATAAGTTAGAGATAAAACATTTGGTGTGGTAACTTATGTATATAAGGGGAGTAAATATGCAAAGTTTCATTAAAATCTGAGATGATGGGTGTCAAAACCTCATTTTTTGGTTCATTTGACATGGAATGACTCGAAGATTAAATTTAGGTATAGACATAGTAAATAAACTCCAAAGAAAAAATAGAGTTTCTGCGTTTTTTACAGAATGTGGAAATATTATTTCTTGATTGCAAATAACAATTGCTAGTGAAGAGGAGCTCCATAAGTAAGGATTTCACAATTACTGAACGCTTTTAATAGCATTAAACTACAATGTTCATCGGATAAGATTTGGAAATGTTCTTCAAGGTGTCAGAACCATCCATGCCAGGGTTATTTAAATATTTAATTGTTTACTTGCATAATTTAACTATGCAATTTAGAAAATAGTTCCACAGTTTCTCATGTATACTGTTCCAAAATAGGAATATAGCAACAGTAATGAATAAAAGTTATTAACAGAATTAGTGTATAAAAAATAAGGATGCTGAAAGCAAGTCCGTTATTGGAAAATATTCAGGAGGGAAGCCCAGATTGAATAGTTAAGCATTGGTTATCGATTGTTTCAACTAAAAGCTTCAGAAATAATGGACAAACTACTGTTATGAAAGTTCAGAACAAATGAATGTATACTGGCAATCAAAGATGCCTTCTTCCCAATAAGTTGGGGAAGTCTTGTTGATAAAGTCTCTGGAGGACTCACTGAGCAATGAGCAACAACTGACAGTGGAAAGTACATTTGTGTTCAAAAGAATTGTCAATTTTTTTAGCGAAGAGGTTACTCTCAACATGCTTCTAAGTATGAACTTGTCATTAACTGATAAGAGAACAAGATTTCTCATAAAGCACGCGAGAGCGTCAGAGGATGATTCAATACTCCCTCCACCTTCCTGGCTTAATCAGAAATAGAAAGAGATGATTCTGTCTCGCCTTTGTATATTTTTACGTAGCATTCGTTTCCGATTGCCCCAAAGATCACAAAAACGAATGAATGCTGCTCTCCATTTGCAGCAGTTTAAGAAAAAAATTCGTTTCCATTACTACACGTAACCTCGAACTTCCATAGATGTTTCTATTTACGGAGGAATTTGGAAAAAGAATCTGAGAGATCTGAAAACTACAACGTACGATACGAGAAAACATAAGCCGGCCGGGTGGCCGAACAGTCTGCAGCGGTAGGCCATCGGCTCGAAGGTCCCGGGTTCGAGTCCCAGCAGGGGCATGGGTGTGGATTTTAACAGCTACAGGCGAATCGTGACGGGCCGAAGTCCAAAGTTACTGGCCCATATCAAACATGAAGTTTACCAAAGTTTTTAGGAGAAAACATATGCGAAAACCGATTGATTTTTCAACGAACTTGACAGATATAAAATCTCCATCATTATATAAGGTTTTTTTTTTTTTTTTTTAATTTAACCTATAACTTGTTTCCATTTTATATAATAACTATATTTCCACGGGGCTCCCTCCTGCCGACGCTCATGCCTATACCTACGATTTACATAGGTTACTGATTTACCTTTGGCGGGGCCCCTGAGTTGCAGCCCCATTAGCCCTTCCTTAATCAGGCTATAGGTGCTCCAGTTTGAGAAGCTTTTGGAGGGCCTGAAGGCTGGGGCTGTAAATCACCCAGTAGAGTGAGGAAATTGGGAGCGGAGTCCGGTTGGAGTTTGGGTGATTTCTGGCATGGTCCACTTGTTTACGGATGAGGTGTTTGGGATATCTATGGTCAATGAGAGCTGAGGAGAGGGTACTGAAGTAAGTCATCAGATGCGGGAGTCCCGGACAGCATGAGCGTATGAAAGAGAGCGTTTGCTAGCAGGAGGACATACGAGCCAAGAGGAGTACCCGCGTCCCTTTCCCTACTCTATCCCGGCCAACCTTTCGAAGGTGAATGGCTGAGTTAAATTCGGCATGGAGATTCGTAGGCAGGTTGGAATTGCGTTGACGAAAATTCCAGGACGGAAAATGGAAGCTGGACAAAATAAGAGAAAAAAATGCAGCGTAAAGGAAAAGATGAACTCAAGAAAAGAATTGGCGGCAACGATTCGTCAAAGGCTTAGTCACGGAAAGAAAAAAAGAAAATAATGAATAGACAGGAGTGTGACGCGGATTGGCTAAGTTGCCGACACTTATTGTTCAATATGACGGGAAGGAGAAAAGGAAAGGTCGTTAGAGAAGAACATTTTGTTCCCTGGGTGTAAGTGTGCGAGAAGAAAGATGAGAACTGCCTGGCGCATTTTAGGTTTTTCAGTTGTTTTTGTCACAGGTTCACTCGTGATATTATTTTTCATTTTCAAAGGGGAGATGTTAGGTTACTCCGGTAAATGTGCAGATAAGTGTGGTTAGGAAAATTATGTGTGAACTGGAGTCAGTTCGTGCAGAGAGGCAAAGAACATACATAGATAAAGGAAGAGATTAGAAGCGTGAGAGTATTTTTGACTCGGATTCTTTCTTGTATTTCAATATCATAAAGGTAAACTGTTGTAAATTTTAGGTAGTAATATTATTCTAGATGAATGACCGTTGTGATCTGCATTTGAACAATGTAAAATGCAATAATTTTCATCACTATTAACTTGTGACGTACTCTCGTCTCAGAAATCATTTAAATGAAAAGTTAATGAAAAAACGAGAACACTTTTGGAAACCCTGGTGGGATGTCAGTCACCTATCTAAACCATTGATCTCGAAAGAAGCTCATACACTTTTTTATCGTTGTTTCCGTACAGATCTAATTTCAACTGAGCGAAGATGGTTTATTTGAAGTCTGGTGAGATCTTGAATTTTTGAATATACACGATAAAAACGGCATTTAACACTTAATTCATGTGATCGTCTCCAACGCTGAAGCAGCTAAATAGAAAGGAATAGTGAAAATTCGAACGAAAAATATCAAGTGGTTGTCTGGCGACGTAAAACTATAACTGCACGTTTAAATTTACTGGCTGACCTAAACTTCACTTTTGTTGCTGACCCAAGCCTGGCTTACTTTGATGAATAACTAAATACAATGGAGATACATCATGTGCTTCCAAGTGCTTTTCGTGACAATTTGTCATGATTGTGACAGTCCAGATAAATCCAGGGATTTTGTAATCTCCGGGCCTGTCATCTAATACTAAAGACAAAATGAACATAATGCAATACCGTCACCAATACTTAGTCCAACAATCTTACCAAGCTGCAACGTCATAGCCGCTATAAAACATAATAAAAACGATGCATTGAAATATAAACTTCGAGTTCATTCGACAAACATAAACGAAAGGAATCTGTAACTTCTTTTTTATGCGTACTCAACAAAATCACAGCAGACGGCACGTAAATAAAAACAAACCAATCCATCGTTGCCAACTCTTCATGAAAACAAATCCCAAGATTCACGTTGAAAGTCCCTAAATGTTGCTCTTGAAGTGTGAGTACATGGGGTCGCGGAACAAACGCGAAACGTAATAAGAGCGAAACTTTCGCTTTAGTTCCTTTCGCGCTTGTTCCTGTCGCTCTAATTGTCGTTCTAATTCGGTTTCACGCTAGTTCCTGCCGCTCCAATTCCGTTTCGCGCTTGTTCGTGTCGCTCTAATTCTGTTCGCTTTACTTCCTTTGCTCTAATTCCGTTAGCGTTTCTTCCGTTTTGCTCTTGTTCCTTTCGCGCTTATTCCGGCGACCCTTTTAAAACTGCCTACAGGCACTCCGTGTAGGTGCATGTACTCTTACAAAAACAACAACATTTAGGGACTTTCAACGCTAAATCTTGTGATTTGTTATCATGAAGAGTTGGTAGCGATGGAGCGTGTTGTTTAAACGTGAATCGTCTGCTTATGTTTGTTTAGCACAGCCATAAGTGATTGCACGTTCCTTTCGTTTATATTTGTCGAATGAACTCGAAGCTAAGGCGTTGCCGAACGAAATAGCCAGGTAAGTTCGTTGGACTAAGTATTGGTGACATTATTGTATTAGGTGCAGTTATAGTTTTAAGTCGCCAGACAACCACTTGATATTTTTCGTTCGGATTTTCACTGTTCCATTCTATTTCACTTCCGAAAGCTAAATTTCTGCGCGCATCGCGGCTTGAACATCACATTCCGGTACTTTTACACTATATGCACTTCGGGCCATATACGCACGTTTTCGCATGTTTTCAGGATTTTCCCTCATTTGCACTTACAATGCTTTGGATATACTTATAGACACTTAAAACATCTGCACTTAGCTTAATAAAAGTAGTGATCAAGGGCATTCGGAGCTTAGGTAAGGTCAGGTGCGGTGGTTTTTTTTTATTCCACACGCGACTCCAGGGAGGTTACCACTGTTTCAATGGCCGAACACTGCACTCTGAAGCGGGTAAGAAATCTTTCTTATTTACACGCATTAGGAAATTAATAAAAGTAGTGACCAAGGGCACTCGGAGGTTAGTTAAGGTCAGGTGCGGTGTTTTTTATTGCACACGCGACTACAAAAGGTTACCACTGTTTCCCGGTAATTTGCAACCGCAAGGGAGTCTTATTCATGGCGCTGCGATCGGTTTTCACATCGTCTTTTCCTTACAATGGCCGAAGCTTTCCCTTTTAAGCAGGTAAGAAACCTTCGTTATTTCCAGTAATTAGGCACTTTAGACAAGTAGCGCAGCGCATATTTTACAAAAGACACCTTCTTTTATTTACACAAGTCCATTTCTCCTGTAAATTTTCCATTTTTTGGCGACGTAAAATTATAACAGCACCTTGTATTATGTTCATTTTGCCTTTAGTATTAGATGACAGGCCCGGTGATTACAAAATCCCTGGATTTATCTGGACTGTCTCAAACGACAAATTGTCACGAAAGGCACTTGGAAGCACATGATGTATCTCCATTGTATTTAAAGTAAGCCAGGCTTGGGTCAGCAAAAAATTGAAGTTTAGTAAATTTAAAATTTAGAGAAGACATGTAACAGTTACAACCTGTGTGGAAGTTTTGAAACGTACAATAGTTTCGAGCCATGGGAGTGAAAGAGCGTAAAGTATTTGAGACTATTTAGCTGCTTCAGACAAAAACATTAATTGATAAACTTTATTTTTATATGGGGCAGTCAAGTAACTTTAGATTTCGGCCCGTCACGATTCGCCTTTAACTGTTGAAATCCACATCCATGCCCGTGCCGGGACCTTCCAGCCGATGGCCTACTGTTCGGCCACCCAGCCGGCACATTGATTGAATGTTAAATGCCATGTGTATCATCAAAAATTAAAGATCTCACCTGACTTCAAATAACCCATCTTCGCTCTGTTGAAGTTGGACCCGTTCGGAAACACAACGAAATGCACAAGCTTAACGGTTAACGTTATATTCGTGAAGTTCGTTTTCTAGTTGTTTTCGAACGCTCCAAAGCGTTGTTATGGTAACGATAGATACGCATTCGCATTCATACCAAGGGAATGAACGAAAATCGAAGTTACTGTCCTTAACGTGTGGACATCGTCTTCAATGTATGAATCAAGTTTGGGCCAGTAGGCTTAACAATAATTGTGATTGATCTACAGTACCGTATATTCTACGCAGGAATGTATTTATTTGTTCATTATTAGTAATATGAATTTCGAATTACTTATATATTTTGAGATTGCACCTTAACCTTAACAAAAGGTTTAACTAAATCACACGGAGTAACATCATGCATACCCCGGAAACACAGATGGACCTTTGTATTTCGTTCACATTAGACCAGAAAGAAAGGAATCTATTTGGGTGAAATTTCAAACGTACCATGCCCTATTTTAGGAAAATAAAAAAAATAATTAATATCCTTTCTTAGACTTATTTCACGCACATTTGTAGCAAGTGGACCATTACTGGTACACTCGCGGTACATGTTCATGACACGAAGTGACGCCAATATTCTCTCATAATTTTTGAATTTTTATTTAAGGCCTTTTGGTATCTTTGACTCAGGCCGGAATGGTTAGATAGGTGATGAGGAAGGTATCGTCCAAGGCCCTTCTTAAGGTACCATGCCGGAACTGGGATTCGATCCCAAGTACTTATCCATTGCTTCTCTGAAATCCGCAACATTACCGTCTGGACTACGGGACTAGGTATATTAATTCTCATGACGTCATGTTTGTCTGTGGATCAACTCGATTGCGTATTGAAACAAATAATATTGGCGCATGGCTTTTTATAAGTTTTTGGATAGCTGACGGCCTTAAAGTATAGCTTATCCAAAAAAGTTAGAAATACTGGTCACTATTTAGATGGTTCGGTGTTGAGGCAAGCGCGTAGAGTGACTGTTAACGTCATGTGCATCACGTACAATGAAAAAGATAATAATTAACTCCTGTTCACTCGGTCGACATTGTGTCAGAATGGTTGGTAACAAAATACGGCGTTGTTAACACGAAGTGAAGCCATTAGTATTCCTCCGTATGCCACTCGTTTGTATCTGTTGATCAACTGGAGTACGTTTTTAAGGAAATGATACCATAGACTAATTAATTCAATTATTTATTCTGAAAATAAGGACACAACATTTCTTAACACTTAGTTTGATGTTTATAGAAGCGGATGTACAAATCATTTTGCAAGGAATGAGTCGTATGACGATACACGTGCTAAAATATGGCTCAATAGTTGGCTGTCCTAAACTGAACTTCTTATCAAGGATTTAATGTAGTATGTATAACAGAGTCTAAGCTGACAGATTCTTAGTAACATGTCCTGGTCTAGCCGTACTACACTGCACTTTAACTACTTCTGCCATACGGCACTGAACATGCTTTGAAATGCTACTTTTCGCAGTCCCATAGCCATAAAAGGTGTTAAAATACGTGTAAAAGACTCCAACTAGAACCTGTGTTTCTTAAGTACATAAAACCGGTGTTTAAATCGCGATAATAGTTAATTTAGTTCTTTTATATAGTGCGTTCGCAACGCACTTCAAATTACAGGATTTTCATTGTTTATCTGGTTTACTTGAGTGCTAAGTCAGGGGGTGATGTGAGTCAAAGGGTACACTAAAAGAAAAAAACCGAGTTATTTGCCTAAACATGGGTTTGATACTAATGTAATTGAAAAAGTGTGTATGAGCTTCTTTCGGGATGAGTGGTTTAGATACGTGACCGGCATCCCACCAGGTTTTCTCAATGTGATCCCGTTTTTTAATTATTTTTTTATTTTAAATGATTTCTGAGACAAGGGTGCGTCACAAGTTAATAGTGATGAAAATTATTGCATTTTACATTGTTCAAATGCAGATCACAACGGTCATTCATCTAGAATAATATTACTACCTAAAATTTACAACAGTTTACCTTTATGATATTGAAATACAAGAAAGAATCCGAGTCAAAAATACTCTCACGCTTCTAATCTCTTCCTTTATCTATGTATGTTCTTTGCCTCTCTGCACGAACTGACTCCAGTTCACACATAATTTTCCTAACCACACTTATCTGCACATTTACCTGAGTAACCTAACATCTCCCCTTTGAAAATGAAAAATAATATCACGAGTGAACCTGTGACAAAAACAACTGAAAAACCTAAAATGCGCCAGGCAGTTCTCATCTTTCTCCTCGCACACTTACACCCAGGGAACAAAATGTTCTTCTCTAACGACCTTTCCTTTTCTCCTTCCCGTCATATTGAACAATAAGTGTCGGCAACTTAGCCAATCCGCGTCACACTCCTGTCTATTCATTATTTTCTTTTTTTCTTTCCGTGACTAAGCCTTTGACGAAACGTTGCCGCCAATTCTTTTCTTGAGTTCATCTTTTCCTTTACGCTGCATTTTTTTTCTCTTATTTTGTCCAGCTTCCATTTTCCGTCCTGGAATTTTCTTCAACGCAATTCCAACCTGCCTACGAATCTCCATGCCGAATTTAACTCAGCCATTCACCTTCGAAAGGTTGGCCGGGATAGGGTAGGGAAAGGGAAGCGGATCCTCTTGGTTCGTATGTCCTCCTGCTACTTGTCCCTTCCTCCCTAGGACAATGAAGAAACTTTTCAACACAATCGGATAAGTCCTGCCCTGACAGAAAGGGTTCTTCTCAACAAAGGTAAATGATCTATGTAGCTTTTTTATGTCCTACTGCTCTTTGTGAATAAGCTGCTCCGCACCATTTCCATCTTTTAAATTTGCAAGACGACAAGGAAGGGATCTACACTGTCAGGAAGTAGAGTGACTATAATTCTAATTTAAAATGCAAAATTGGAATTTTAAGTCTTTCTTTCTCTCTCTGTCTCACACACACACACACACACACAGATCACGTGGTGTATTTTTTTTTTTCATTTTCCGTCTTCGATTGTATATGGAGAGAGAGACAAGTGGAATTTTGTACGTGAAGCTTCCGGACAGTGTGGAGTTTGACTTTAAATCGAAGTTCTATATTTGAAGTAGATATGCCAGTATAACAAGAAGAGGTGCGGGGAGTTACTCTTTCACTTTGGGAATGATCAGTCTTAAACAGAAAGAGGCCTTCCATCTATCTATCTATCTATATATATATATATATCTCTCTCTGTGTGTGTGTGTGTTTTTTTTTGTCTTATAAACTAATACAATAATGTGCAACACAGAACGCAGTCGACATAAAGACCACTTTTATTCACTTTAAATGAACTGTTTCACAGCTAAAATCAGTCAATACCAAGCATTTATCATAAATTCTCGGGATGTAACTCCTGATATCAAAACAAGAAATAATATTCCTATTAATATGGGTAAAATTCCGCTTAGTTTCGGAGATACAGCATTTCTAACTTGGAGCCCAAAATTGACGCTTCCAGTGGTAAGAAAATGAATAATTCTCAGTAAATCAGAAACTATTCATTGAATGAAAATTTCGTTTGAGTAAATTTGTTTCTAACAACATGGCGAATATCAGGAGTGAAAATAACACGATGTCATCGGGTTGTCAGTGTTGCCAACCTGGTATAACTCTAAACATTTTTAAGTGGCACAGCGTCGTGTTATTGGATATTTGGCATTCCCTAGTGATAATGAACAACATAATGAAGTTTATACTGCAGTGTTGGAAACTATGGATTAAACATGAGATGAAATAACTTAGGAAAATATGTAGTTTGTAGGGTAAGGAAAGGTTATTTGGTGAGAATTATTACGAGACCTGCCACCGAATAGTTCGTTCCCTTTCGAAGCTACCACGAGGTCTGTGTATTAACACTGTAACCTTCATGATATGCCATCTACTTTCAATCCACTACCCGTGCCATGTAGGAGTGGCCGTCGCTCAGGCGGTAGCGCGCTGCCTTCGGATCGGCGGGTCCGGATTAAAAAGCCGCTGGAGACTTTTTTTCCGCTGTATTCCCATGCCTGGTGTTCTACCTCATATCAAAATGAGTACCAACGTGTCCTTAATAATAATGGGCACCTTTGGGAGGTAAAGGCGGTCGAGCGTGGGACTGACCACCCCACCTACCTCACTTCGTACCGTGGGTCGAGAATACGTGGAGCGCTACCGTTCATGACGCGTGCATATCACACACGGGTTGGCTTTACCTGTTTGTTTTATTTATTCGTACCCTGTGACAAAGATCAGTCAATGGCCAGAAATCTAAGAGAAACGTTGTGCTGTTAGATACAGGTACGTTAATATGAAGTGAAATCCATGGAATGTGGTCTAATGTTTACATGCTATATTCCATTCTGTGCATAAGGATCTGTAATACTTTTTTCAAGGACAGAAAAGTTTAAAACTTCATTAGTATTTTAGCACGGACCTTACGGGGTTTCAGTCAACATGAAGTGAGCCTTACCTAAAACTGAAAAACACATGAATTTTCTGCAATACTTCCGAAAAAAGAAAACCGCCACTTCTTCAGACAATCACGCTGACGCCTGGATGTGTTCTCGTAAATTTTTACATTAACAGGGACATAATGTTCCTATGCGACAACTGTGGTAAAAAATAGTCTAATGAATCGGATACATTTGTTTAATGTAAATTTGGTTAGGAATAGTTCTGGTTAATAATTCAAAATGTCACCAAATAACCTACCCATTATCACTAAATAACCTTTTCCTTTAGTGTTGGTTTCATTGCTTTTTCAATTACGGTGCGTTTGTTGTATCTTAGTAAACGTGTGGAAAACACTTCCTAGAAGGATGGCTTCAATATATTGTGATCGCCTCTCATTGTCAATCATTATTAATTTTGTATTTATTCTTAAATTTTCATTTCTGTAATCATATTTCTATAATTAACTTTTATTTTCACAAATATTTTATTCTGTTGTAAATTCTAAAGAATAATAAAGATGGCGGGCAGAGAATCTCAACACGAACATCTTTTAGCAAAGCAATATACGGCAAACCACACACACTTACGGAAATTATGACGTAGACCTATTGTTCTACTTTCCTTTAAGCGGCCATTTTGTGCATTTTTAAGACATCATACGATCGTCACGTGAAAGCACTAAAACGCACAAACAAGAGAGCAATGAACTATATTAACCTAATTATTTCGTCACTTCAAGACCGTATATAAAGGACCTCGACAGACCAATCGATCTGCTATCTCACACAGCCGGTCCATGCTGTCACTCTGTACCACAGTTCTAGAAGGAAGCCAAGAAACATAGAAGGAAGTCCAGAATAGTTTAAATCTCATCTTAAAAGAAGCAGTCAATTTTGATACAAGTCTTAGAAGAACACAACCTTCAACTTTATTTTCCAAGGTATGTTTCAAGGATTTCTTAAACATTGGTGCTTAAATAGTTTCATTACCTGAACGATTTGTGTGCTCTGTTGAATATTTTAGAATATATAGTTTTTCGGTGTGTGCTGTATTTTATTTGTTCATTAATCTTCGAGTTGAGATTCTGCGCCTTTTTAGGGAAAATGTAAAATCTTGTTATCCATTTCATTCCTAAAGCTAGAATATACTCTATCCCAGAAGTTACCATTATATTAGAGCTAATATCCACTTAACTCACGCTGAACGTCCCTCTCGTATTTGCGAATGCTCAAACCTTTATCTGAGTTACGCTCGAGTAGACTTCTCTTTAGCCCCCAAATAACAAAACCTAAAGTCTACGTAATATTTGCCCCCACAAATAGAGGAATAATTTCTCTATAATTGAACACAATTGCAAGACGAAGCCAGACGTTCACAGGACAAGTTCTAGACGTTCGCATGGTGAATGGACGCCCAGGTTTGAATCAAGTTCGAATACGGTAATTTCCCAGTTTTTGTTAAATTTTAACACATTTTTTTTGTAAGCGATTGACAAATAAGATTTTATCTTTAACTTTGCTATTTAAATTTAAGGCAGGGAATGCATTTTCTTTCCGCATGGAATTTGAAGACAATAATAAAATCAGGTTTACGATAAAGGATATGTAATGAGAACGGAATAAGGAAAAAAAACAAAAAAAAACACTAGTTACGTTCATGCCGGTTAATACACGACATCGCGAATACCGCCACATCAATTCTAGCGACTCGGACGAAACAAGACAATCTGATCATACATCTGATTCAGACGAAACTACCAATATGGCAACTCCAAACGTTATAGTCTATAACAACAGTTTACCTTTGCCTCGATTCAGCTATAAGACAGGCTCAATCGACTCTTTCTTCAAATCATTTGAAGATGTCGCAAAACAAAATAATTGGTCACATGACAAATGCAAAGAACTGTTACCTACCACATTTCTTTCTAAAGACAGGGACCGAATACAGGTCTGCATAGACAAATTTCACTTACAGGATTTGCCTTACGCTGACTTTAAAAAAAAATATTGCAAATTTTCAGAAAGCCAAGTGCTAAAATTGATGTCGGAATCAAATTACGCGAACGTATACAGCGCAAACGCGAAAATGTAACGAATTATGTTATCGATATTCAAGCATTGATAGCAAAATTCAATTACGACATTGAAGAAGACGCAACAGTAAGTCTTATAATAAATGGCTTACGACCCTATTATTTAGAACGAATAGGGAATAAATCGTTTCAAACAGTAAATGAGCTACTTACTGAATTGCAAGCTATAGAAACGACACGATATACAGTGCGTAATCGTCAACGGAAAATTCGTGCTGAGGATAGGCATAAAAAGAAAAATCATAAACGTTCTTATTCTTCGGATTCATTACCATCATCAGCATCAAGTTCTGACTCTCATTCAGAAATTTCTGATAAAGAGGATGAAACATGGATAAAAGTTTCACCAAATGTTATCCATAAATCGAAAGATGAACCGCAAACAGCGGAAGATGTTGAAGCTTTACAAGCTCAAATGAAGAAATTGTCATTACAACGACGACAATATCCACAAAAATCTAAGTCTAAAATGCAACCGCGCTCAAATAAACAACAAACACAACAGCAGCAACAATTCAAAAAACAACAACGTCAAAATTATAGCAGAAATCAACAAGGTAATTATAAAGGAAAGAATTTTGATCCGAATTTTCGCTACAATAATAGAAATTATAACAATAATTTTCGTCAACAAAATAGATATCCGCGAAATAATTTCCAGCAGAATGGAAATTATGGACCAAATTTTCAACAACAACTATATCAGCAAAAACCATCATATAATCAAAATCGTTCTTTTTCAAATCCGTATAACCAAAATTATAATAATCAGTATTATTATAATAGACAAAATCAAGGATATAGACAAGCTCCGCGATTTCGGCAACCATACAATCAACAACAAAAACGTCCATATCCGCCACAATGGCAAAATCAACCACGCCAACAACAAAATCCACAATATCAATCAGGTCCGCGACAAACACGCAATCAGGTTTATACAACAACATATCAAAATCCAAATCTAGTTAGTGATCCAATAAATTACCAGCAACCTTTAAACGGGGAAATACTGCAGTAAGATATGAGGCCACTGCAGGACGTCGGAAACCTAAAGTCCTCAAAATCCCGATTACAATCAAAGACGATTTAGCATTTTTACCAATTAGCATAGACAATTGGAAACGTGATTCGCTTTTAGATACCGCAAGTCAGGCATGTATAATTGATTCTACATTAATAACTAAATATATTCAGCTAAAATATGAGGATGTGCAAATACAGGGTGTTTCACAAGAAACGATAACGGTAAATAAAATTGCAATAGTTAAGTTTAAAATTGGTAATGCACGTTTTTCGCAAGAATTTCTCGTTTTAGATAATTTTCCACAAAAACTTTTATTAGGTAGTAATTTTTTAATTCAACATCAGGCAACAATTAGTTACGAACAAAAAACATTGACTTTAACACATTTTGGCAGAAATCCGAACGTACCCCGAAAAAATCGAAATTTAACATATGTTTTAGAAACTAAATTAACATCGCAAATAGAAGCAAATTTGAGACCGAAGTATGTTACTTCTAGACGCATTTTTCTTCCAGAACGTTCAGAAATTATCATTCCATTAAAATTAATAGAGTCACGTATGGGACAAGAGTCCGTATTAGAACCAAATTTGGCTATTCAACAAAAATATGGAATATTGATTCCTAGAGCTATTCTTTCACCTTCTGCATTAGTTAGAGTTATTAATCCATCAGAACGGAAAATTATACTTCCCAGACATTTAGAAATTGGACATGCTCAACAACTCTATGTTCCACCGGTTCTTACTTGTAATGTTGCATCACGAAGTGATACATTGAACAAGGAAGAAAATGATGTAGAAATAGATAGATCCAAATTTGATCCATCACGCATTTCTATAGGTTCAGATTGTAGTCCGGAAATAAAAGACCAAATTCTTCAATTATGCTATACCTACGCTAATGTATTTTGTTGGGACGACAAAACTATCGGACGTGTA
>JAGDQP010002589.1:43438-56700 GCA_022664845.1 Lepisma saccharinum | reverse complement strand
TTTTAATTAGCCAATCAGAATATAACTTCCCGACTCCTATTTTAAATAACACATATATTTACCGCGTTGGGAACCACGAAAGTTCACCATCTCACAGATAGACCCCTTACAATCCCGGAAAAGAAAAAATTGAAAGTTAAATCCCCTTATCATTTGAGGTGTATGACCTGAACTGACCGCTTATTTCAATGACAACAAGACGCTTAGACGACTATCACATTTAAACCCCCCACCAATAACACCTTCTTCCCTTTAAATTTTCTTACGACACAAGTTGACATTTCATAATAATAATAATAATAATAATAGATTCATTTCTTTCTAAAAATCACGTAATTTAATCAGTGATATGAATTGATACAATATTTAACCCGATTGATTATTATTTTACTCTGTTTTGTGACAGGCAAACGCCATATTTCATTGATATTCATTCCAAGAATGGATTTTGCATAATTATTCATTAAACTTCACAATTAAATATTATTTCAACCCATGTTCCTTATATTTGAACTCTCTTTACGTCAAAACACCGACGCCATTTTTAACACGATTAAAAGCCGATCAATGTTTTATCTACGATTTTATTACCTAATTAGGAATATTAATCAATTTCACTAACATCCAACACTTCCATTTAATCAACTTCCCTTCAACATATTTACAACATTAAGTTTGATACGCGAAAGACAGACGGACATACAGTAATTATGTACCGATATGTTTTCCGATCAGATACTACTAAGAAAATTCTACTTTTATAACATCTAACATTTTATACTACGTTAGAACGTTCAGTTCACGACCGGAATGCCCATATAGTACCTATGCCAAGAACGCTATTACCTTCAACCCATTCCAAATTTTGTAAATATGTATTATACCTTTTTATGTATTCAATATTCATTTAATATTTTAGTAGATTTATTACAAGGTGAACACATTAGTGTTTCGCATTGCATTTGTATACAAGGTGAACACATTAGTGTTTCGCATTGCATTTGTACAAGGTGAACACATTAGTGTTTCGCATTGCATTTTTACAAGGTGAACACATTAGTGTTTTCCATTACTTTATTTTAGTTCATGTACCCGTAGAATAGATAGTATAACCGCATTTCAATTTTATAGTCATTAAGAAAAATGTATATAGTAACCGTTGTCAAAACGACCCATACGCCATCAACCTACAACTCCATATCATTGACAAGAAATACATTTTATTAAAAAGATGCATTTTCCCTTAAATTTATTTTATAAGATAGGTTCATTTTTTTATGAACTATATGTGTAATTATGTACAGAGCATTTATGGTTCAGTGCAATTTATTTAAGCATTAATTGTAATCCATGAAACAATACCTTTTTCTTTTGTTCTATTTTTAATTTTAATTTTCAGTTTAATTAATTTATAGAGGAACGTATATTTTATTCATGACATCACTTGCTATCTTAATCATATTTTCTATTTCTTTTACTATTTTCTTTCTCTTCCTTATATTTTCTTAGATAAAAATAATACTTTAATAGTAATTCACTTGACTTTCTATTATTTTAATGAGATACTGCTTACTTCAAATCAAAACAAATGCACCGAAAGAGACAGAGAACACGCTTATGCTGAGCTATACGCCAAGCTTCATTTGAAAAACCATTAAAATTTCATCTAAACAAGTTAATTGTGCTGCAGAAAGACTGAATTAATAACAACCAACATTTAACCTACAATTTGCCCGTGAAAGACGGAACCCCGAGAAAACCCAGCCAAATTCTCGTTTGGATATTTCAACGCAGAACTTCATAGTGGAACCAAGAACTTTTCTACAAGTTCGTTGCACCAACTACCAGCCACAGTACTCCACGGACGTTATCTTCCCCTTCCACCCAATTATTGGAACTTTTGGAACGGAACTTTTGATACATCCCGGATAGTGAATGCCAAAGACAATTCCAGGAATAAGAAACCCTAATTTGGAACAACCCAACCTAGGACAACAATTTAGATCTTCAATGTATTGTGAATACATATTCAAATTAACCCCAGTTTACCTCCCTGTGGAAAATTTTAGTGATCAAGGTTTTATCCCCGCACTTCCAGATACAGTGAAAAAGAAAAAAAAAGAAAAATATATTTCTAAAGTGATCCCCTTATAACAACTATAAACTCAGTGAATGTACTACAACTTTTGGAAACTATTTTGAGTGCTTACGACTACAAATAGTGTTTTGAACTCTTATCGGACAAGTTTGAACTTTGAACATATATTGATTGATTAATGTTTTACGTACTTTAGTGACTTCGATATTTTAGACATTGTGTATAGTGAAAATACTAAGTGACATTTTCCAAGATATAGACCAAATACAGTGACTCAGTGAATTTGTGACTATTATCCTACTATGTTGATAATAACTAAAAAGGAAACAAAAACTTTTACCTTTGTTCACTTGACACTTTATACCACGAAAAAAAAAATGAATAGAGTTGTGAATTCACTTTGATCGCTATTATAAACTATAATACGACGCACAACTTCCGTGTGTTTCACAAGCGAACAATCTCACTGTCTTCCAGAGAATGTTTTCTTCTCACGCGCATCTCAAGCTCGAACTTTCTTAATCTCTAAATTTTGTTTAGGTCTGCAGAATTGTGACCTTCCTTTTTGCATACCAGCATTTCATAGCTGTCTGAACGCTCACATGTTACTAAGGACACGTTTTAACACAGACCGTTGCAATATAAAATACAGTGCTAGACAGCAAATGCAATGTATCATTGATTAATGTTTTATATGTATATTTCTTGATGTTTTACCTTCTTGTATGATATTTTTATGGCTTATACTTCAATAAAACTTCTAAACTTTACAAAAAAAAAACTGAAGAAAAAAATGATGAAAAATTTAAATATGTTTTATATGTATATATATATATATATATATTATATATATATATATATAGTTTTCACATTACTAATAACAATGTTAATTTTACTCACTTTTCTGTATATATCATTCAACTTTCAAAATATTATACCGAGTGTTCATAGCATAAATGTTATACAGGGTGTGCTCAAATTATTGAGACACATTTTTCTCATAAATTTTATCGATACCACTAGGGTATCCGAATAAAATTTATTTTTTAAAGAGCGGCAAATGTGATCGCCTCTCATTGTCAATCATTATTAATTTTGTATTTATTCTTAAATTTTCATTTTTGTAATCATATTTCTATAATTAACTTTTATTTTACAAATATTTTATTCTGTTGTAAATTCTAAAGAATAATAAAGATGGCGGGCAGAGAATCTCAACACGAACACCTTTTAGCAAAGCAATATACGGCAAACCACACACACTTACGGAAATTATGACGTAGACCTATTGTTCTACTTTCCTTTAAGCGGCCATTTTGTGCATTTTTAAGACATCATACGATCGTCACGTGAAAGCACTAAAACGCACAAACAAGAGAGCAATGAACTATATTAACCTAATTATTTCGTCACTTCAAGACCGTATATAAAGGACCCCGACAGACCAATCGATCTGCTATCTCACACAGCCGGTCCATGCTGTCACTCTGTACCACAGTTCTAGAAGGAAGCCAAGAAACATAGAAGGAAGTCCAGAATAGTTTAAATCTCATCTTAAAAGAAGCAGTCAATTTTGATACAAGTCTTAGAAGAACACAACCTTCAACTTTATTTTCCAAGGTATGTTTCAAGGATTTCTTAAACATTGGTGCTTAAATAGTTTCATTGCCTGAACGATTTGTGTGCTCTGTTGAATATTTTAGAATATATAGTTTTTCGGTGTGTGCTGTATTTTATTTGTTCATTAATCTTCGAGTTGAGATTCTGCGCCTTTTTAGGGAAAATGTAAAATCTTGTTATCCATTTCATTCCTAAAGCTAGAATATACTCTATCCCAGAAGTTACCATTATATTAGAGCTAATATCCACTTAACTCACGCTGAACGTCCCTCTCGTATTTGCGAATGCTCAAACCTTTATCTGAGTTACGCTCGAGTAGACTTCTCTTTAGCCCCCAAATAACAAAACCTAAAGTCTACGTAATATTTGCCCCCACAAATAGAGGAATAATTTCTCTATAATTGAACACAATTGCAAGACGAAGCCAGACGTTCACAGGACAAGTTCTAGACGTTCACAATATAAATATAGTTTAAGAAGAAAAAAATATTTTCTTCATACAAACAGTCATTTAATATAAAAATATCACCAAATTACCTTACCCTATATTATAAAATGCCGAAAACCTTTCGAGTCTAGTCCATAGTTTACAACACTGTAATGTGTGCTTGACGTATGTTGTTTATTATCACTAGGGAATGCAAAGTATCCATTAATACGACGTAGTTCGATTTGAATATATATTAAAAATCATACCAAGCTGGCAACACTGACAACCCGATGACATCGTTTGTTTGTTTTTCAATCCTGATATTCGCCATATTGTTAGAAATAAGAAATTTTCGTTCAATGCACAGTTTCTGATTTATTGAGAATTATTAACTTTCTTACCATTGGAGGCGTCAATTTTGGGTTCCAAGTTGGAAATGCTATATCTCCAAAACTAAGCGGAATTTCACCCATATTAATAGGAACACTTTTTCTTGTTTCGATATCAGTAGTTACATCCCGAATCACCCCCCACATACCGAAGTTCATACTTCTGAGTACTTAGTATATATAAATCAATAAAACTCCACAGAGAAGAAGTTAAGATAAAAAAAAAATATATAGGAAGGAATGAAAAAAAAACGTTAATTGTACTTTTCTGCATGACAGAACATAACTCTAGAATGAATAGGGGGAAAAGGTTTCTCTGATTATACCATTCCCTTTTATTGATATTTGACTTTATGCTAGACCACGTTTTCTTCAACAAAATTCATAAAATTATTAACAAAATACTTTTTTCTCGCTTTGTAACATTAGATGGAGATTTCTCTTATTATTTTTCTTAATTCCTCATATCTTCATTCATAGTAATCGAAATTTTCACAAAGATTCAGTTAGAATCAAGAGAGATATGTTTTTTTTCTTCTCAAAGGCCAACTTCCCTCTTCAGCTGATTGAATAGGAAAAACGACAACCTTCCAAAATTTGAATTGTCTATAAAATGAAAACTAAATAAGTTAGAGACAACAGAATTGGTGTGGTTACTTATGCATATAAAAGGAGTAAATGTGCCAAGTTCCATTAAAATCTGAGATGATGGATGTCATGGCTTGGTTGAACTGACATGGAATGATTCCTTTCTCAATTTCCAAATAATAATAACACACCTGATTGACGCGTAGAACGTATGCAATATTTAAATCTTAATGGCCCGTGCCAACAGTATGAAGAAACCCAGGCAAATGCAACTTGACGTCCCTCCGCCTTGAAAAATTTTTGACGACCATGAGCACTGACCCTAAAAGAGTGAATAGTCCAGTGCCTTCGAATAGCTCAATCCAGCACTTGGCTAACCCATACTCACTGCGTCACCTCAAAACTGAATGAATTCTCCCGTCGTCCCCGAAAATAGTCTATCCCAGACCTCCAAATCTCAACACGATTCTCACCAGAACCGGACCAATCCCACCCCCCTACCCAAAACCTGGCAGGTGCAACAAACCCCGATGCAGAATCTGTCCTATTTTTGATCCTATTCTGATCTTCGAACATCCTGTCACTCATTAGTAGAGTTCGGATTGATATGCACTAAAAACGTCAAAATAAACATGCAACTATGCAGTAAAAATCGCAAGAATATGTTCTAAAATATGAAGAGGTAAATATGCGATAACAGATTCCGCCTTTAAATGATCAGGTTTATTACTACTAAAATGTCAATAAGTTACAGTTATCGTTATCGATATTGATGTCTGTAAAAATTTATCATAGAACTCTACGCCTATTTATCTAAAACAATTGGACTCAATTTGACACGTAATGCAAGAAATTGGTATTCAGTATAGGAAACCTAGCAGACTGAACTGTACCTCTGTTTACGATGGAACAACATTTGGATTGCAAAGTAAGGTTATTGACCTTTAGGTTGTATTTTTTTTTTGTTTGTTTGTTTGTTTGTTTTTACTATCACTTAACCTAACACATTTTTGTACACAGAAAATGTTCTTTCCGTCTCACAACTTTTTAGAGGGCAATGTATTAACGAAGAAATGTTATATGCTGAGATATCTAGAAAGTCTGGATTCCCTTTTCCTTGAAACAGCTGACTAACATCCGATACAGATTTTATTCCTGGATTTTTTGTAGCAATTGATTCTAGCCTTTGAATAAACTCCGCTCCAAGTGAATTAGAGGTATTTTTTCCCTCTAATTCTCCCATTAGTTCTAACCCTGGCGTTAGGGTAGGGTAACCACTCATCCCGCAAACGTACTTAAAGTCCCGCGTCCCGAAAATTAGTCGATTTGTGCCGTAGAATGCTTTGAATTCTACGTTTCTTGTCCACGAGAAAGAAATATTACAGACTGAAAAATCGAAAAAAAAATACTCATTCAAGTTGCAAAACTAAAGGATGCCGAACTTCCCCCCCCCCCCCACACACACACATAAAAAAGCATGAAATTTGCACTCACTAATGTTGATTTCTGACTAAATTGTGTATTGTACGATTCATGTAGTCTTTCCATGTACACATGCTAATAAGCTTTTAACAGAGCATATCGATATACCCTTGTAAAAACCATGCAAATGTGCTAAAATCCTAACTCTACTCATAAGACGTTTTTTTTCCGATACTCCGGTAGTTGCATATCTTCCGACCTCATTTATCTCCTGCAACCTATGTTCCGCCTCTACGTTGGAGCGAACACCTTTAACAATCCGCATCAACATCCATCACTGCTCCTTCAAATCAAATTTCCGCACCTTTCTATTCCTGAACACACTTCTTATCACGCCTGCACCTTTCAGGAAACCTTTCGAGTCAGTCTGAAAATTCTGAACCCACCTGCCATAGTTAGAGAGAGATGGGAGCAGTCGTACATCTCTATCCTTTCCGGCAATCATGTACTCCCTGCAGTGAAGTTTGTTCTTCTTCCATTCTCGTCTTCGATCCATTCTAGTTGAACTTTTATTCTGTTTTTCAATTTTTTTTATTCTCCATTTCCCGTTCATTTTTAGTATTATTATTGTCCTCTTCCCTCTGATTTTTTACCCTTTATTCCTTTAGGAAGCTCCTTACCTATTCCTGGTAACCTATTTCTTCTCCATTTGGTGTTTTCTCCGACACATCTAGTTATTTTCCGCCTCCATGACCTGGCCACACAGTTACACAGCATTAGTTGGCATTGTGGCGTCTCCTTAGCAGAAGTTCCGTACCAGTCCGCTCTGTCCCTTTTCTTTCCTACCATGTGAAAACGCTTTTGCGAAAGGTCACCGGCTTTCTGTTGTGTTCATGATGTTCGTGTACGCCTGTCTTGGTATTCTATAATGTAAGTACTTTTTTCTTAACCTTTTTGAACATCTGATCTATATATATATAGATAAGATGGTTAAGTAAGGTATTTACATGTTAGGATACAAACACAAGCTTCAGAAAGAGAAGAAAAGGGGCAATATTTCGCCGAAGTATGTTTACATAGGAGGTGATCAGCTCGCAACATGGTGATCCATAGCAACAGTCCTCTCTGTCCATCTCCTCTCCTATTATGTGAAGAAGCTTCGGCGAAATGCTGCCCGTTTTCTTTTGTGTTTGTGAAGCTTGTGTACAGATGTCGTTGCATCTGAACATGGAAATAGGATTTTTTTAGCCGTATTTTATCATCTTATGTATTCCCGCGTTGGGCTTCCTTTATATATTCCTTCATTGAGTATGGCATAGAAAAAGTATGTTATTGATTTTGAAATTGAATAACTATTCCTACTCTGTTGACCTCCGAACGAACGTAGTTTCCAACGTTCGTGAATTGCCTTGGTAGGTTGAGTCTTTCATTATGTAAATTATTTTGTCCCTATAAATGATCTGGTAACTCACTGTTAAGTACATGTCACTTTAATGTTCTTCTTTTCTTTCAGGAGACTAATGGTAAATGTTTTTTGACGTATTATTTAAACAAGAGTTTCAATTGAATGAGAATTTGGAAATTGCCGCAATTCTGGTGTGAGAAGGAAATGATGGATGTTTCGTTACGGGACCTGGAAAAATTGGAATGAGCACCAATCATGGCTTCGAATGGTAAATATTCAAACGGCAACAAAAGCAGTGAACAATCTTTGGAGATTAAAAAGGAGGAGATTGAAATAGTTGATCCTCCAAATAAGGTAAGGGTGTTATTCATCTTTTTTTTTTTTTTTTTTTTTTTTTTTTGCAATAGATTACGTTTATTCTCTTGCATTAAGTGTTGATTATATGTTTTTATTTTGTAGTCGGATGAAATGAAATATATCCTTTGGTTTTAATTCTATAACAAGGGGAATTAATATATGAAGTTTCCAGAAAATATAAAATGTAATTGTGGAAAACGCATTTCATTAATAAATCTAGTCCTCCAAAGACAGTTTAAACATCTGGCATGTGGAATTCGTTCGTCTCACAATTTAACAGGGGGCCACGGTGGCTCAGTGGTAGAGCGCTTACCTCTGGTGGTGGGGTCCCCGGTTCGGTGTCTGCTCATGCCATGTGGGCTTTGTGGTGGATAAACACCGCCTGCTTGTGTTTTCTCAGGGTTTACTTGTTTCCTTCCATGTCCTTCATTTCGTCAATTCACTGCCATTATCCATTCGGCCTGAGCCAAAGTTGCCTAAAAGCCTTAAAAAAAATTCACAATTTAGAAAATCCTACGCACAACAAACTCTGCTTGTACACAGAAGTGGATATATCCACTTAAGTGTGCTATGTGCAGTCAGTTGTAATGATCCGAAAATATATAATAGCCAAACATGAGGAACTATTGAAACGACAATGAACCTCTTGAACTCGTGTTTCAGAACTGACCCGCCGAAGGTAGAGTGTTGACATAGCATTCGGGCTATCGTGGGTTCGATCCCAACGGGATGGCACCTTCAATATAATTCCTGGCCGAATCCTTTTCCCTCCGCTATCCCGGCCTGAGTCTGACATGCCTAAAGATCATAAATAAGAAATCAAATAAAAATTCGAGTTTCATAGGAAATGTTGGTTGATAATGCTTTTCAAAAAAAAAAAGCATTATACCAGGCTATTGCTATTTTCGTTGCTTTACGGAAAGTCTATTCTGTGATGTGAACTCAATATCCCACTCGTTTTCGCGATGACGTCATGGCTAAAACTAGCCTTTTGGTGTCTTTCCGTGACCTTGAAAAACTACATCACGGCCTGCCTCTTTGGTAGGCGAGAGTTGAGTGTAATATCAGCCACGTAAAAGGAAATTTCAGCCACAAACTGAACTTCCGTTTCTTCTCATACTACTCTGTCCACTTTTGGTATATAAATAATGAATGCCGTTTTGTTTGCGGGAACTTTACTATGTTATCGCGCACAGACCTTATAACTCCACGTGAATGGTATCTTTGGGAAGTTTATTCTACATTTATTAAGGAAGTCTCCATTCTTCCTGCAAAATCCGTTCATATGGAAGATGTTCAAAAGTTTTTCCTCGTGTATTCATTCGATTGTAATGGAACTTGGCAGATTCATCACGAATGCATCAGCGTATTGCTTTAGATATACTTTTTCATTAGCATTGTACTAATGGGGCCGCCAGGGGTGGACGAAATCCCCCAAAACGGGATTTTTTAAAAGCCAGTTTTTACAATGTCCTATTTTCCCTTACATACGTCATAGGCCCATGCGGGAGGTGTCATTATAAAGCCTTCTAATTCGATCAAAATTATATATGTATCGTGACAATTACAGTGGGAGTCGTGAGTACTTCTATCGTAAAATGTCCTTTCATGCTGCGTATGTAGAGTATTCATAATTCTTCCCTATTCATTTGATTGTAATTAAACTTGACAAATTTATAACGAATACACCAACATATTTTTGAGATGTATATTGTAACCAGCGCACTAATAGGACCGCCAGGGGGTGGGGCCAATTCCTCAAAACAAATTTTTTTAAGGAAGTTCCCGAATATTATTTATTTTCTCCCACATACGTCATAGCCCCACGCGGGTGATGTTGGAACGCTTTTTCTAACACGAACATAATGAGGCATGAATGGTAAGTAAATGTGTTAGAATTACAGTAAAAGCTGTCGGTACTTTTATGATAATGTACAATTTCGGCCAAAAAGTCCCAGAGTGCAGATCGTTAGAAAGCATAAGCTAACTTGTAATAAGAATAATACGGAGAATTCAGCTGTGGAAGAACGGTGCTATATATATGTAATAATCCATAACTCCACGGTACTCAGTGTTGCTTGGCAGTATCGGGGAGAACTTGCCAGTTTGAAAACTTGCGTGTTAAGCTTGGCCAGGCCGCATTAGAATCAGTTGAGATCCAGGAAATAGCAGACCATACCAAAGTATGCGACTGGTGAACACCACACCAACAGCTTGAAAGTCATGTGGATTCTTCATAGAACAAATCAAACTATATTACATGAAAGAATTTGTTTCGCGCGGAATCAGTTAGATGTTACGTCTCACATTAGAACCCAACTGACGGATATTTTTGAACGCGTTCCGTACTACTTGTACGCGAATTTAGCCCACTTGTTTTTCCATCAATAAATTGTATCAAATGTCTTAATGGAAGTTCATTCATATGTAGTAAGCAGATATTGCAGTGCAATGGTCTTCCAATATGTTTTTTGATGGAGCAAAGCACTCCGTTCTTCCACCCACTATTCACATTCGTTCCGTCATAACTTATAACACGTAACTGAGAGAGATCAGTAGCTTGAGAATTTAAATGATGCAAAATTCTATCCGCCACTTCAAGGGCTTCTGCTGGACATTCCAAGGAGACAAACCCGATATATTTCGAACCTGGTTCTTGCAATAACACAACATGTTCATCTGTTTCAGCACGGCGATACTTTTTTGTCCTTTGGGGCCACGGTGGTTCAGTTGGTAAAGCGCTCACCTCTGGTGCTAGCGGTCGTCGGATCGATCCCTGCTCATGCCATGTGGGCTTTGTGGTGGACAAACACCGTGTGTGTGGGTTTTCTCGGGGTGCTCCCGTTTCCTCCCACTTTCTTCATTCCACAAATTCATCCTATCATCATCCATACGGCCTGAGCCACAGTTGCCTAAAACCTTAAAATAAATTCAATTCAATTTTTCTGTCCTTTATATATAAGTTTTGTTGTTTGATCTTTCCTGCTTTTAAAATACAGTCCTCTTAGTGGGGGATGAAAGCTCACTGTCACTTTTTTTTATTGTTTTTTTCTCATTTTTGTTACTTCTCTTCAGATCTTGTTGGTTTCCACGACTTCGTTTGGGTTTTTCTTGAGTAATTATTTGAAAATCTTCCAACACGGCGGTGACAATTGTAGCTGCAGCTCTATTTGATACACTGGTCGTGTCAGTAGCTGATGTCAAGTTTGGTAATGACTTTCTCATCCGATTGAATTTTTTGATGGTCTGTGGTCCCTTAACAGACGAAGTTGGCTGTATTGGATACGTCCATGCGAATTCGCTGTCGCTGGAGACTTCTGATTTTTTGCCTTCTAATACTTTCAGGTCTTGAATTCCGCTTCTTGTCGGTTGGTTTCAGTTTTTCTGCTCAGTTCCTTAGCCTTCCTATTTATTGTTTTTCGTAATAATTTAGTTGCTCTAATGTCAATAGATCCTGTCCCATTTTTCCTGTATGTCATCTGATCTTGAATGAAATCACGTTCTTCTTTCGGAATTCTTCTGGATTTCTCACAAGTACACGACAAAGCATTAACACATTTACAAGAACAAATATCAAAAGGGCATTTGCAGCGTTTCCCCTCAGTCATTTTATACGTGACTGTAATTTACCAGCCCGTTTCTTCGGAGGTTTAAGGAGAGGTCTGTATTTCGTATGATAGTTAAGAATCATATTTGTAATTCTTACTTCTGATATTGTAGGTAATGATGCTGTAGATCAAATTGATATAAGTTTCCTTGCTACGGATGTTGCTATCTGTCTTGAGCTTGGTTCCTTACTTCTTGAGTTTTTAAGATGAATACGAACACTCAGATAACATCTAATTACATCTTCAAAATGTTGGCAGCGTTCTCGCCTTTTTAGCATCAAAGACTTCTGAAATTCGAAACACGGGGCAGCGCCATCTTCTGCTTCCTGCAGTCGTATCAGCCATAACGAAAGCGATAGAGATTCCGAATAAGAACACATACACACTCTCACTTCCACAGTAAAACAACCACACACACTCAGTTCCACAGCAAAACAACAGCTATTATAATGATCTCGCCACCACTAGAATTCACAACTGAAAATGTTTCAGGAACCATGTTCATTACCCTTATTTCCTCTTTCATTTCGAAGTTCAACACACGTAACAAAGGAGTGCATTACAAACTACCGCTCACGTGATCAATTTTTTATCCGAACATGAATCGCTCTCTTTGTAGCCGGTATAGAAAGGGAAACTTATCCATTTCGTTAAAACAATTGGAATGGTATTTTTGTCCTTAAATGCTTATTAATAAATAAATGTATGTATTGAAAATAATACACTAAGAGAATATTACTAAAACTTTACCCTACTGGTGCTTCGGCTAAAAATTAATACATTTTCTTGACACTTTTTGTGGTAAACAATGATGGCAATTGACAAATTTTTCGCGCTAGAGAAGTTTGTTTTTTTAAAAAAACTCACCCTACTGCTTATCGTCCTCTAAAAACAGATCCAACGGCAGCCATATATATGATAATTGTTACGCTAATGCAACAATCGAGAGTACCAGAAGTCCCTAAGAGAAAAATCATCCACCATACACAGCACCTTCCAGAATATACGGTTTGATAAAACAAGCATTCTAATGCTTCTAATAGTTAGTTCAGTTGGTTATCCGATGTATTCTGTTTAAGTACAGATGCTTATCAGAATAATGGAAACACCTGAACGAAAGTGCAACTTACCAGATTAATATGGTGTTTGGCCACCTTTCGCCTTCAGAACAGCCTTGATGCGACGCGGGATGGAGGCGTTGAGGTCTTGAATGATAGCAAGTGGAATATTACACCATTCCTCGTGCAGGGCATCGGCCAGTTCTGTGAGAGAGGATGGAGGTGGAAATCGTCGCCGGAGTCGTGTTTCCAAGATGGACCACAGATGTTCAATTATGTTGAGATCT
>JAGDQP010002589.1:0-43038 GCA_022664845.1 Lepisma saccharinum | reverse complement strand
GGCGGACTGTGATTGTCGAAACAGGTTGGGGGAGGTGCTGATTGAGTTCCTCCGTCACTTGCGCCGCAGTGGCACGACGGTTCCGCGTGACAATGCGCTTTAATACCCGGCGTGCCCTGTCACTGATGCTTTTTTTCCGCCCACTGTTCCGCTTCCCCGATGTGGTTTTCCCGTGTGTTGTGTAGGCCGTGATCACCTTCGACACTGTCCCTTGCGACACACCTAACACACTAGCCACTGCCGTCACACTCACTCCACATAACCGCGCACCAACAATTTGCCCTCTTTGAAACTCTGAGAGGTCTCCCATTTTACACTACCTCCGTCTGCTGCAGCCACTGCACACTCCTGTTCCACGACGTCTGACGTAGTATGGAGACCGACCTAACACACCACCACCAGCAGTCCTGCGCTGCGGTCGCCACGACACCACTGCCAACCCATTCATCTGACGTGTTGCCAACTACAGGTGTTTCCATTATTCTGATAAGCATCTGTATTTGATGGGGCCATACACCATTCATCACGTGACTAATTCATATGAGTTCGTGAATATAGTCTTAAGGGTAACGATATTGAGGATAAGGATAGTAGCCAGCTTCGAAGTTATTTTCGTTTTGTATAAGAGTGTCACTACCTTTTAGCAGAGTAAGAAGCTATGTCTACTGCGGTCGATTTGACCTCGCCATTTGATAGAGCCCATCGAGCTGCGTATAACTAATCTGAACCATTTGTCTCTGCTGAGGTTTTCCCTATCCATTCCGAGAACAAACTCACCTTTAATGATGTTTGATGAGGGCAGGGAACACCAGATGCAAGTCCTCTTTGATGTTTACAGGCTGCATATCGCTTGCACTTTTGCGCAATTCACTCTCTTGCTGTCACCAATTTGCAGACAGGTTAAGCGATAATGTCATACCATTTGTATGATGACAAATATTAATTTTTTAAACTTTAAGGACTCTTGCAAGAACAAAGAGTTTACATAATTACTAGAACAATTAATTTGTTTGCTTTCAATTCTGCTATCAAATATCCATTGCCTCTGTCTAGCTGCAGGAAATGTTGAACTGTAATGGACTTTACCACATCTGAGAAAATCACGTGTTCATCATGTTACCTGTTTACTGCTATGTTCTGGAGTTTTCCTGAGTTATCAATTTATCGCGGGTTGAAGATTGTGTTCTGTAATTTTGTACAAAGGGAAATCTTTAATTGTGTAGGTTACTCTCTCCTTAAGCTGAATATTATCCTTTGCGTACATGTTACCAAATTCATACATTTCCAAAGCTGGAATGCGTAGTATAATGGTTGGGTATCAGAAAATATATTCGATTCCAGTTCATTGGTAGTTACATTAACCTAATCCTATTTTATGATCAGTAGTTTCAAATACTAATATTGACTCTAAAGCCAAACTTAGTTCTTGGATGGTCAAGTAATAACTATGTTTTATTCAGTTGATATTGTTTTATTACAACCTTGCACTTTAACTGGAACGAATTCCAACAAGACATTAAGATGGATTTATAAAGGCATTAAGCCGAAGGGATCTGAGAGTGCTTCTCACACAACACAAGTACGTCCATTCGATGTTGTCATGCCAACTATTTCGTGTCCACAGAACGTCCGATGTAGGAGGCAGGCGACGTCTATCCGACCGCCGAAGTAGACTCGACGGTTACATCGAGTGGATGTCCATATGAGGTATGATTATGGACAAATACGAACTTTAACGGATGTCCATTGGATGTCCCGTGACACACACACGTACATGCAATGGATGCCCCATTTTATGTCCAAAGGACGTCTAGTGGAGCCCCATGAGCAAAATTTTGGTGGGTCAGGTCGGGCCTCTTGACGGAAGGTTACCGACAATTTTTTAATGTCTGGGTATACATATTTAGTTAGACTTTGTCCATTGCCTTCATGATGATATTAGTTTGAAATTTCTCAATTATCTCCACCGGGATTTGAACCTGGAAGCTTCCGATTTGTAGTCTGCCACTCACCACTATGCTCTGAAGGCATTTTCCGAGTAACTATTATTTTACTGTTCCTTTTATGTTTCGAAGACTGTCCATGAAATAAAGGCATGCATATAATATTTTCATTTAGTACTCGAATGGCTCACTGAATCTTGTGTTACAGCTCTTAATGCTGCTTCCTTGATTTTTCTTTCACGTCCCGTCAGTTAATTGATAACACCACACACAGAGTACAGGTACGTCCAGTATACATCCTGGGTGTACGTCCAGTGGATGTCCCTTTGATGTTCGGACATAATCGTACCGTAATGGGCATATATTCAACGTCCATGAATATTCCGTAGCAAAGATTGCACTTTGGACATCTGATCGATGTCCCTTGCCTGCATTGCATGTCAAATAAACACGAAATCGCATCGCCGCAGTGTGGAGTATTATTTTTTTCCATTATTATTGATTATGAGAAGAAAGTTCAAGTGCATCGTTAAATATTGAGAAAATAAATAGGATCTCCGTTGGATTACCGCTAAAATCTTTTTAAGTGTCAATTTCTGAACGTGATTTCGGCGTCCTTTGGATGTCCAAACTGGAATCTTCGGGATATTCATTTGTGGGCTTGAACTCGTCCATTTGGGTATCCAAACTTAAATTTATTTGGGATGAACAGTTATGGATCTCTTTTGGATGTCCAGTTTTAAGCATCCATTGGATGTTCTTTGGATATACATTGTTGGTTTTGGAATTTTCGGTACTTTTTCGGGACGTTCTCTGTATATCATGTGCTGTGTGGCTTAAGCCACGCTGAAATGTATTTGAAGAAACAGATTACTATTTGAAAATGGTCTAATTAGAAGGATTCAATAGATTAATTTTTCCGATATGTGTATCTTAAAATCGTCCATATGTTGCATTTGACAAATTTTGGCAGTGAACTAATCTTTGCTCGGAAATAAACGTTTCGTGTATATCTAAATTATATTTTTATTGAAATTTTTGAGACACAATATTTACTGAAGTAATTAAATACGGTGGAAGCCCGATTTAACGCCTTTCGATTCACGGGGACTCGGATTGAACGCTCTACAGAGTGTCCCCCGAAAAAATATAAATGAAATTATTTTTAAAAAATGTAGTAACGAACTGCATAGAGGGATTCTGCATTACGGTCTATAACTATACGACTCCATGCTAACGGGACTTTACGGTCTTGCTGGATGGGGTTAGAAACAGCGTGACTATCTATTCACAGAAATGAGGGACAACAGCAATTGGCCAAAATGTTGTGTATAGAAGGGAAAATTAAGATGACCTTCCCCCATATCATATAGATCATTTTACGATTTACCGCGGTTAAACTATAAGATGGGCTAAAGCATGTCCCCCAACCATCGCGTTTAGTCGAGCTTCTGCTGTATTTAAATTCAGGGTGAACGTAAGAAGTGCGAGCTGTTTGGCAGGCTAATCCTTCAGAACAAAATATGGAATAATGTTTATATGAGCTTTTGCCAAACTCTTCGTTCTCGAGATGCAAGGATACAAACTACTAGGATGATATTCAGTTGCCAAATGTTAGGTAGATGTATTTGTAAAAATCAATGCAGGAAGAAAAAATGTTGTTATTCGACTTGCATTAATAAGTGGCTATTAGTAATTAAAATATAGATGGATTTTTCAACGTAATATAGAGTTTTCTTTTCTCAGTAACACTGGAATTTTTATGTCCGTTGGTCAAGTTAAACATGTTTGAAACATGTAGTGCATAAGTGTAACCAGTAAACTGCGTTACGCTCTTCACATATGATGTTACTTATTACTAGATTGGTAAATTCCAACGATTTAGCCAAGTTCTCTTTGAAAATATATTTATTTGAGATTGACAATACCGTTAAGCTAATAACAAAGATTTGTATATCCATCAAATTGATAGCTTTGCAAAAATATGTTGCTGTGATGATTTCTTTACTGTTTCTGGAAAATCATTCATTACTTATTACGCTGTAAGAAACTTGATTTTGAGTTTGACTCTTTTGAAAAGGGAGACATTTTGTATATGAACCAAAGCCAAATTGGTTCTTATACCTGTATAAGAACGAAAGAAGAATTATTTCTTGGGTATTCTTCCTGTTGGGCTTCCAATTAACCGATACTCCCTCTGTAAATTCTATTGTTTATCATATTCATAAAATAAGAATAGCTCATTCATTGTTTTAAGAATGGTTCGTAATTGAATCTTCTAATGCCATTTTTGTTTTCTATCAGGCTTTTACCAGATCATTTACATTTCATAGTGACAATATATGCGAAAATGCAGTGAAGGAACATTCTAATGAAGAACGTCATCTGGCGTCTACCACCACAGTCTCATATTTATTCGGTGTGACTTCATCGGATAAAGAAATTAGGCCAGAGAGTTCATCATGTAGTTATAAGGAAGTAGATACTATTACTCATATAAAGCAGGAAAATACAGAGAATAATCTACCTCCTTTATTTTCAAATTCAATTAATTGCAGACAACCTGAAGGCTCTAGTTGTCCATATCCTGTTGAGAATAACTTTAATAATACAGATAATGATCTAGACTCGAATAAATTGATAGTAACAGCAGCGGATGTTCCCTGGAACAGTAATAGTGAAAATATTGAAGACGAAAGTATTGAACTTAAAACAGTTAATGAATCTTCAAAGGAAATGGAAACAATTAGTGAACAGCCTCCTTTAGGAAGAGAAGAGGAAGTGGAATGGAAAGGAATGAACAGAGGGAACGACTTATGTAGTAATTGGGGTGAAATGATATCTAAACGAAAGGAGATAATAAAAACTGAAAAAAGACGGAGCCGGATAAGCGCGGCGTTAAATCCTTTGCAATGTGAGATATGTGAATATAAAAGCAAAAGTGATAGTTCCTTAAAAATTCACATAAGAACTCATACAAGGGAGAAACCTTTTGAATGTGAAATATGCAGATATAAATTTAGTAACGGCAGTAACTTGAAAAGACATATGAAAACTCATACAGTTGAGAAACCTTTCAATTGTGAAATGTGTGGATATAAATGTATAACAAAAGAGTTAATGGAAAGTCACATGGTAATTCATACAGGAGAGAGACCTTTTCAATGTGAAATTTGTGATCATAAATACAATCAAAAAGGCTCATTAAAAATGCACATCAGAAGACATATAGAAAGACAACCTTTTAAATGTGAAATATGTACTTATAAATGTACTTTAGCCAGTACCCTGAGAAATCACCTGATGAGTCATTCAGGGGAGAAACCTTTTCAATATGAAGAATATGAATATAAGTGTACACAGAAAACTTCATTGAAAATTCACATGGTGAAACATACAGGGCAGAGGCCTTTTGAATGTGAAATATGTGAATATAAAACTGCAGTAAAGAAGTCATTGGAAATTCACATGGCTGTTCATACTGGAGATAAATCTTTCGCATGTGAAATGTGCAGATACAAATTTGTTACTAGAAGAAAGAAATTCATACTAGAACTCACACGGGCGAAAAACCTTTTCAATGTGAAGTATGCCAATTTAAGTGTACACAAAAACTTCAATTGGAATGTCACATAAGAAGGCATACAGGGGAGAAGTCTTTTCAGTGTGAAATCTGTGGGTATTTATGTTCTGAACGTAGTAGATTGAAAATTCACATGATGAGTCATACAGAAGAAAGGCGTTTGCAATGTGAAATATGCGGTACTAAATGGAAACGAAAAAGCCACTTGGAAAAGCACATGATAACTCATACAAGGAAGCCTTTTTAAATGCGAATTTAAATGTCTACGTGACGGTTCAAACTGGATAAATATTTTAAAATATGCGGGTATAAATTTACTCAAGGCAAAATAGTGAAAAGGCACATAAGTACTTCTGGTGAGACGTCTTTTTAATATAAACAATTCACATAATGCAGTAGAAATGTAATAGGTCGAACCGAGATGGTATCTAAAGTACAGCCAACAGCTGTTGCTGAAACTAGCCCACCTGGACACGATATGAAACAAATGCTATGTTACTAAATAGTAGAGATATAACATCTTTCAATAAAGTTAGATTTCAAAACCAGTCAATGTCAGCTTAAAATGGTAAACCAACGGTGGTTGTATTTCTTCATGCGACTGTCGCTTAATTCATCCAAGAGTATATAACAAATTCAGATCACCAGCTTGACAGAGATACAAAAGCCCCGGAGGCACCTGGGCCTCACGTAGAATAGAGCATATAATAGGTCGACATTCAACACAGTCGATTACCTGTAACTGCATCGGTCACATATGAGAGTACGTTGGGAAATCTACACATTCACCAATATTACACACTGCATTTGTAATTCCAAGTCTTCATCATAGATAAAAGGAAACAAGACAATATTAGGCATACTAAAACGAGGATGAACTTCATTTTCTTTACAGTATTTCTTCTAATGGGCTAGTAAATTTTCAAAACATTTGTCACTACTGCACATAAAAAGAACCCTTTGAAAATGCACATTGAATTCATACAGGCCTTTTCACTGTGAAATGTAAATACAATTGTATAAAGGAAAGCTCATTGAAAATTCACAGGGCGACTCGAATGAAGGAGAAGTCTTTCCAGTGCGAGTGTAAATTTACTCTAGTCAGGTACTTGAACATGCACGTGATAATTCACAAAAGAGGACACAGTTTAATATGAATATAAATACAGTCCTTCACGCGTGTGGAATTCATTTCGAGAAAATTAGTATGACATCAGTGGAATCCAACTACCATAGTAGTTTCCAACAGAAAAAGTATTTTCGACAAAAGAAAGATGGGCACTGTAATTAACGCATCATACATTGCTACAGATATTTATTTCTCGGAATCTGGCTGTTCTGGTACTAGTCCCAACCAGCACACTGGAGACTTCTACAGTGCTCCCATGCCTGGTGCACTCAGTCTCCGATCAAATTAACTACCAAACGTTCTTGGTATTCATGGACATTGGGAGACGAAGGCAGTCGAGCGTGAAACCGAATTCCCCGCACTTCGTGCTGTAAGTGGACAATCTTTGAAGCGCTGTCTCAACATACCGTATACCTCGTTCCTGTCGCTTCCAGATTCTGCTATTACTATTTGTTGTGACATCTGTAACAAGTATGAATTACGTCTGCTCGAGCACTTCAGTGAAAGATAATGGGGAAGGTAGGGACCAGAGTTGTGGTCTACGAAACATCCTAACATTCGCCTCGTGTATCTAAGAATTAACTGGAAACAATGATTACCAGTGTACCTCCTCAAGTGTCGATATAAAGTGTAACCATTACTTGTAGACCTCGGTGTATATACTGCTTCTACTATTCCTACTACTAATAATAATGTGGCAGTCAAAAATTCATTCCCAAATTTTTATGACTATTATTAATTATAAAATGTATTGGGCTTTGGACTCATTTCTGCCAGGAAACTTGCTTATCTTCGGGTGGATTTAATAAACAGGATGAACTATGTCATAATTGGCACAAACGATAGCTGTGATTAATCATAGTTCCTAAAGGCAAATTAGTCAAGACAACAGGAAGCCTGTTGTAACATCTACTACGTCAATTCTTACAGAAGGTGAGATTGACTAGATAATTGTGGTTTTACGAACTACGAAGTTACCAAAATATGAAACCACACAGATCCGCTTGGGCTTCCTGTAGAACGCTAATCACTCGGAAGATGTGCAATTCACCAGGGCAGAAATAGTCTATAATTATCAACAAAATTAAACAAAAGATGATATCAGGATGACATCAACGGAATTAACGCGAAGTAATCAGTCACGTTTTTGACCACGTCAATACTAGAAATCACAGAGTTGTCATGCGACCACAACTTCCGAGGTGTGGTATGCCCTTCATTTAAATACTCCCACCCATCGAAAACTTTGTCATTTCACCACCCGAAGTCCGAACGAGTGTCTCAGACGACTTCACGATAGGATTCTGGTGAGTAAAATTCTTGACTTATAAATATCCCAAGTTATTGGATTGTCTTTCGACTTAACGTTTCGCGCTCGAACTCTACTTACTTTCCCCACTAGTCACCCTAACTTCATGACATTCTCGTAACGATGTCCTACTACTTGACTTTCTATGAAACCACGATATAGGAAATCAAGAAGTCATTGAATAGTGACATTAGGATTATAGGTTGAATATATCAAGCAAATGCTACAAATTGTATTATGTCAGTTAGCGCTCTGTCATGGAAACTTAAAATTGACCAAAATGTCAACATGTCTATTCTCATTGTAGTATTGTAATTTTATTTTAAATTAATTCTATATCCAAAACGCCGAGTTATTTTTGCCATGAAATGGAACTCATGTCCAGAATTTGATTTCAGGTGATGCCAAAGTCAAGGTGGGCCATTACAAGAATTTACTGGTGTAACAATTATTTTCTTTAGCTCTACCACAGAATACTCATCAATATATCATTGATCACCTGGCGCAATACTCATTATCCCAGTGATCGACATCATTTGGCAACACTTCATTAAAACCTTGGTAACGCCTCAATGGTTGTCGTTCGTGTATGTCTCTCTATTTTCATATCACAACCAAAAGTTGAGATTTTGCCATGGTTCTGATGAGGTTCGGCGTACCACAGTTAAGGTGTACCACAGCTTGGTGGAGGCTTGGTTCGTCGCGCTTCCCCCTCCCGGCTCAAGTTTGCTAAAGCATCGATTCATCCCGCTCTCCCCCACCCGTTTTTCCCTGTTGAAAGTTTAGTGAAGGCTCCTGTTCATTTTATTTCACCCTATCGATACTTGTCATTCCTTTCCAGCACGTATTTTACTTTCATGGCCGATATAGACACACCATTATTTAAAAACCGACCAACTTTCCAAACCTAACCAAGATTCTTGGTCCGATGTGAAAAAAAGTCGAACAGACGAAACGTTAAACGAGAAAGAAAGAGGCGAAAGACAATAGCAACTACAATTTGTGTTCATAAGTATTATGATATGTGTTAGATTTAAGTAGATTGTTTTATGTTTAATTGTATTAAAAATGGATTGAAAGTGCATAATTATAATTTACAATGCCGTTGTTCGGAAAATCTAAGACTAAGACGAAACCCAAACAAACCCCTCAGCAACAAACAGTTCATGCTACGGTAGAAAATGTTTGACCACGTTGCGGTAAATCAACATGCCCTAGATTTCTAGATGTACTTGAAAAATCGCGTAATGAAAGTACTTGCACTAGATGTGGAAATTTAGACTGCCTAAACTCAAGTATAAATTCAGGTTCAAATCGTTTACAAAAACCAGTTGATGGCAACACTGTTGCGCAGATAAAACCAAATACCTATCAACCAATTGATCAGAATATTGATAGTTTCGTAATGCTAATCGCAGACCTACCCGCTGAACCAGAATGCATTGAATATAGTGACTAATCAACAAGTTACTTTATGGTCCCCGATGCATTTACAATAAAAGAGGAACAAGAAGATATTTCAGAAAAGGAAAATACAGTTTCTAAAAATAAACCTAGTCCAGCTTTACGTACATTTTTCCCTGTCCCACGTTCATTTCTGCAAGCACACCCGGATGATACGTTATATCAATCACGTTCACCTGTAGATGCTCAACTCCCGTAACCCCTACAAGAGATGATGATCTCTCAGGACAAGAACATAATCAATCAACTCCAGTAGTGTTAGTTCAAATACTTCTCGAAAAAATCGAAACGTCCAAGTTAAACCGGAAATTTTAATTCCAACACACGAAAAAGAACTTGTAGTTGAAGAACCAGTCATCATAGTAAATGACACACAAGTCACAACACGACCACGTGATGTTACAAATAATGCAAAATACGCTCCGATGAAAAAACAAAAATTGCATAATATAAATGTTGGATTAACCCCAGTTCCACCGGTTCAAACCCTAATACTACGTAAAGACGATCGGGAAACACCAATCAAGTTTGATGCCCCTATCTTTGATTTATTCGACGACGCAAAACAAATTCCGATTTTTCGAGCACCTGCTCCTGATGAAGTTCATCAGAACGAAAATGAAAATATCAGAAAAATTTGTTTTCGGAAACTGATTCATTTGATACGATCTCTGATTATATCGAAAAAGAACCAGAAATTCATGAACCGGAAGACAGAGTAAGTGATTCGTTCAGTACCGATTCATTAGAAAATAAAGATGAAAAACAAAAGCTAAGTTCATTCCCCCTCTTCCCATTCCAGTTTTTGCGGGAAAATCAGATGAATCCGTGTCAAGATTCTTGTTTCAATTCGAAACTCGCTAACATTCAAAATTGGTCAGAAATCGAGAAAATAAAATATTCCATTGTATGTTTACAACAGAATGCTGAAAATTAGATGTATTCACAATTAACAACTATTAGTACTTTTTACAAATTCGAGGAACTCAAGACTCTTTTGAAATTGTATTTCCAGAAAACCTTTTTCTTACCAAATTGAAATTTAATCTTCAAATGAGAGTGCAACAGCCACACGAATCTGTAGAATTCGTTCATACATTTGTAAGATCGTGGAAGGAACTCAATCCCTATATATTTCAGAAGAACTTCTCTTCCATATACGCCGAGCAATACTTCCTTAATATGTCAAAGAATTAATTTTAGCAGAAGCAAAAACTGTGCAGAAAGCAATTGAAGTGTTAAGAAAATTACAATATTCACACCAACGAGCACAATTAGCATTTCAAGCTCGAGCTACTCATACGGAGACCTCTAACATTAGAACAAGAACCCCATCTCATTGCAAAACTTACGATGTTAGTAAATGAAATATGTCCTTTTCCAGGACACAACCCCCTGCTCAGACCAATAGGTCCTACTTTAACAGGACATTTAAGAATCATCAAAATCACCATTCACAACGGTTTAGGCCTCGTTCAGTAAATTTGAACTATCAACGACCACCCAATAGAAATTCTCGAACTTCTGTTCGTGATTTTTCTAACCGTTTACCGGAAGTACAGACAAAAATCTACGGATAACGTACCACTTCATTAGTCGATACTGGAGCAATGACCACCCTTGTGGATTCTTCATTGATTCCGCACAAATTAAACATTGCTAAACGTTTAAAAGCAAAAATTAGGATCCAAGCTCTTGGACACACACCTACAGAACTGTTACCTGTAGTAAGGTTATGTTTATATATACGTGATTATAAAGGATTTATCAAGAGACTATGGGTCAACGCAGCTATTTATAATGAACAGGTCAGATCATATTAGGTATGAATTTTATTAATAAATACGTTATGGCTATTAAAGGACATTGCTTAGTCCTTAAAGACAATAATGGACACTTTGAATGTACCATTTTGTTTGCAAAGCCACAAAAATCGCAACGCCCCGTATATCATTCCAGCATGCATATAACGAAAGTTAGTTATTTTAATAAACACGGACAACCGAGAAAACCTTTTGTAACAAAATATCAGAGCAGAGAAACTACTTCGTATTCTTCCTATCATAAAAGTAGGAAACCGCAGTTCTCTCAAATTGGCAACTGAGATAACAAACCACAGTTATCAAAACTGATAAAAACGAAAGTGGATACAAAACGACCTTCCGAAACCACAACTGACCCACATTCCAATCAGGCTATGACGGCCAAGACCAAAGCAAATATTTCCGTGAACACTTCACCTACAAGTCGACAAACTACGTCCGTTATCAAAGGAAATGACACGTTCCCTCAGTTAAAGCCAAAAATACTCAGAAAAGCAATATGTATTTTCAAAGACTATAACGACAATTCCTCCTATTTCAGTTCGTTTGATTGAAATCAAAACTAATAAACTTCCCGAAGATGATTTTCTCATTGAAAATACTGGTAGTTTGTATTACAAATTTCGTTATACCTCCCCTGTGTTAATGAATCTACTGATCATATAGTGGTTCCTGTAATTAATTTCAAAACAACACCAGTTACAATACCAGAGAATGAGACGATAGGTAAAATATCAACAGTTACGAACCTAGAAAATTGTGCTTCCAAATTTTTTCCAACACCCCCTCCCCATACCCAACCAAAAAGAGAAAAAGGTACGATCTTCACTTCTCTCTCATGCTTCCACAGAAGATTCTTCGAATAATACGAACCATGACCTCAGCAAACTTAAAATTAACCCAGATTTATCTCCCTCAGAAAGAGAACAAGTTTTAGACCTGGTAGACAGATATAAAAATATCCTTGCATGGGGTATATAACTCAAGTAACCCAGACACATCGATACACTTTCCCGATAGAGTTCATCAGTGATATCCCTATATCTAAGCCACCCTACAGGGTGTCTCCAAAGGAACGAGAGCTGATTCAAGCCGAAATTGTATTAGATCAGCACGTAACCCATACGCCGCCCCTTGTTTGCTTGTAGATAGGAAAGATAACGCAGGTAAAAGACTGTGTGTTGATTTTAGATTGATTAATAAGTTTATAAATCGACTAGAATACGTTATGCCTCTTGTTGATGACATTCTGGATTGTCTTACCGATTCGTACTTTATTTCAACTTTAGACCTGAGAAGTGTGTACCACGCTATTCCCGTAAGACCTTAAGACAAGACCGCTTTTGTTTCAAATTGTGGATCTTTTCGACTGTCATCCCCTTTGGTTTATCTACGGCCCCGTCCTCTTTCCAATTTTGTGTGGCTGTCTATGCTTAAAAGACCTTAGCAGACTTAAAATGGCAAACAATGGCTGTCTATCTAGATGATTTGTTACTCTGGAGTGACTCATTTTCGCAAATGCTAGGACGACTTGAATTAGTCTTTCAGAGACAGAGAGAAGCTAACTTAAAGTTAAACCCAGGTAAGTATAGATTTGCTTATGCAGAGACACCTATACTTGGACATATAGTTGGCAGATACGGATTAAAACCTGATACGGAGAAAGTGCAATTGAGAAATTAAACTACCCTACGACGCTCAAATCCCTTCCTTCATTCATTGGATCCGTAAGTTATTTTAGGATATATATCAAGAATTTTTCAACAGTCGGTAAACCATTGACTACGTTGACTAAAGCCAACACCCCCTTTGTTTTCGGCCTAGAACAAAAACAAGCTTTCGATCAATTGAAACAAAAACTTTGCGAGAAACCTATACTTGCATTTTTCAACCCAAAATTACATACAGAGGTAACAGTTGATGCAAGCGAAACCGGAATTGGTGCAGCCTTAGAACATGTTGAAGACGGACAGAAACACGTGATCGCCTATTATTCAAGAATGTTAACAGGTCAACATACCGAAAGTACATACTCAATCCCAGAAAAAGAGGGATTAGCCCTCACGCAGGCTGTCTTGAACTGGCATAAGTATTTAGCTGATGTTAAGTTCACAGTATACTCAGATTCCGCCACTATTTGCTTCGTACGTACATGTAAAAACCAAAAATCTCGAGTGCTTCATTGGGTACTTGGTCTTCAAGGATATGATTTTCAAATAAAACATTTAAGTGGGAAATATAACTATATAGCCGACATGCTTTCTAGACACCCCACCCAACCCCTTACCCCCTCTGAATCCCAACATAGAGAACACCCATTAGAAATCAATACTGTCTTGACAGACAAGATGAAATTCATTTCTGCTGAACAGCAAAAAGATGAAGAATTAAACCATATTGAGAAAAAACAACAAGACCCAACAGCATTAGATGTGAGATTTTATGATCTCAAAGATGGTATTTTATATCGTCGTTGCGGAAAAGAGTAGAAGATGGTTATTCCAAGAAGTCTTATTCGCGAAATATTACATGAAAACCATACATACCCACCCTTTAAACGGTGCACATTTCCGATATGCTACATGTTTCGGACGAATAGCAGAACGCTATTACTGGCCTAAGATGGGTACAGATATAAAAACTTTATCTTCAGTCATAAAAATTGCCAGTACTCAAACGAGGACACGTCTCGTTAAATCGGACTATATTGCCCTTTACCCGTGGATAGAATTTTCCAACGTATAAGCATAGATTGCTATGGCCCGCTAGTTTCCAGTTTCGGATATAAATACAGCATTTGCGCTAGTGATTACTTACTACACTATGTTCTTCCTCTTCGTTCAGTTACTGCTAAAAACGTTGCAGCATTTCTCGTAAGAGACATATTTTGTACATTTGGAGTTCCTGAATCTATATTCAGTGATCTCGGATCTAACTTTGCATCTAAGTTAATGCAAGAGATCTCGTCAATCTTACAGTACAAACACAACTTCACTACCAGCTACCATCCTAAAGAAAATGGCTTAATAGAAAGGCATAATCAAGTTTTAGGTAGTTTCCTACGGAAATATGTTTAAAAAAATCACAGGTTCGTCTTTGTGCACGTACGCATATAATGTCTCGAAAAATGATCGCATACGCCTCAGCCCATATGAGTTAGTTTTTGGGAGAAAAGCAGTGTTACCTCTTGAAGTTCCTTACAACTGTAAAGAACCACGTTAACTCAAGGAACACCTTGATTATATACGAAAATCAGCTAAAGAAAGATTTTTGGCCGTGCAGACCAAAGCAAAGGAAATCGTAGACAGTAAACATAAACCACATACATTTCAGATAGAATAGATAGTTTTGATGCGAACATATACTCGAAAAATCGGATTATCCACCAAACTTACAAATAAGTATAAAGGTCCATTCCAGATAACTGAGGTGAGACCTCATAACGTTTGTGAACTTGAAACCCTATCAGGAAATCCGAAATGTTTCATTGTAAATGTACAGCGTTTGAAGTTGTACTACCCCCCGAAACATTCATCACCACCCGTGAGAAGTATGATATCAGAAAGCGAAAGTAAGCAAGCATACACATATGCCTATGCATATGTAAACGAAAAAAAATATTTCATCTTACCAAGCCCCAACTTCATGCAGCAAGACCTGCACTCCCGGAGTTATTTTCCTTTTCTCGTTCCATTGTCTCCTGCACGTTGTCAATTGTAGCTCAGCATACATGCTTACCGAAATACGATAAAGTCACTAGTAAAATATAATGAACTCAGTGGACAATGCCGTACCCCGATTCGCAGTATGAACTCGAGTCCGCTAATATCCATTGATTTTCCTATTTCGAAAATAAAATAAAAATTAACATTTAGTAGACTAAAAGCCAACTTACATCAAGGACAAAAATTGAAAGCATAATGTACATACTACTACTACACAAGATAAGTGTAACATGTTTCCCCCCCCCCCCGCTTGGATACTTTGTCAATCACCACTTTAATTTTAACTTTTCTAACCAGCCCTATTTCGAACATTAAGCTGGGTAGTAGGTGACCCTAGATAATTACCCTACTATTTCGACATACTTTTCCTATTAGTACGAATTGTAACGACCTAGAGTTCCAGATGTGTAAGGACAAGCACGGATAAGAGTCAACAACACAGAATAAAGTGATCACAGATTATTTCTAATTCCATCAGAAATACTGCTAGGAAGCCAAGATTGTGATATAATAGCCGCTAGTTTTTCAATTGGGGAATTGAATGAAATGAGTACATACCGAGAATAATTTTCCCCAGGCAGCTCATTCGGTAGAGATTGTTAAGTTATCCTAACACCACAAAATAGAACGATGTTGAAAACAGCCAATTTAGAACGGCGATACACTATATGGAAAGAAAGCGAAAGTTTTCCCCCTCCCCAATTTAGAACTGGTGACACACGCTATGGAACGAAAGTTCCCCCCACAAATTATTTTCATTTTTGCATAATCTAACATGAAAACAACTAGAAGGTATATTTTATTACTGTGTACACAAAAACAAATTTAAACAAAGTTAGATTAATAATATATCAAAAATTAAAATTTAGAATTATTTGAATTTATTTCAGCCCAATTGATTCAGAAGCTCATTTCGAAACTGAAGGATAGACTTCCTCAGTCAACAATCAGACTCATTGAAAAGGCAAGTTGGTTACTTAAGAAACTCAATTTAAAGGTAGTTAGATTAAATGTATGCAAAAAGATTGAATGAGCTATCAGTTAACATCATCTTGTAAAAGAAAAACTTGCGACATCGACGAACAAATTTGTCAAGAACAACTAAGAGACAAGATGGCTGATCAAGATGTTCGTGCAACCTACGATCAAATTTCATTATGATTAGTAATAAAGTTCCAAGCCTACCAATCAAAAAGTTCTATGTTCGAACAACCAATGATATAGAAAATTTCTTAGATCGTTTCCAGACCGCCCGGAATATTTACGGTTGGAACGACAAAGAAGCAAAAAATTGCTTCGTAACTTATCTAGACGGTTGTGCAAAAGATTATTACTATACTTATCCAACAGCACTTGATGCCATTGACTCTTTTGATGAGTTTGTAACGGAGTTCAAACTCTGCAGAAAAAGAAATTTTCCTTCAAGCTCTGCAGACCATTACAGTGCTTTGTTTGCCAGAAAGGAGCTGCAAACAGAATCTCTTTCTGAGTATTTGTACGTTATCCAACGATTATGCAACCGAGTTGATCCAAAGATGAAAGATTAACAAAAAATTCAGCATATTCTGAAAGTAGTCGATCCTCCAGTCCTAGAATATCTTCTTCACCAAGAATGCAATACTGTAGTTGAGCTAAGGAAACCTGCTTCGTTTTGAACGCGCACATTTCCAATCTCAGTTAAGACCGCTCTATACAGAACAAGAATACAATGGATCAAATGACCTATCCCGTTCCCAGCAAGCCGACTGGAAATAACGGTCGAAAAAAGAAATTCCGCGGACCTAAGAATTTCAATTTAGTTCAACGAATGAGAAATTTACAAATTTCAATTAGGAAACAACCTACAATTTGCTTTTACTGTTCTAAACCAGGACATTACGCGAGAGAATGTTATTCTAACCCGGCAAAGCGCTCCAACAAAAGAAATGCTACAAAGACCAGTAAACCCAATCGAGCAGACACAAAATTCACGAGGATCCCGTAAATCATCATGGTCCGAACCCAGAACCTCTGTCGGGCAGACCCGACGTGACATTGAGGCAAGAAATGAATCCCGTAACGAGAAAAAAGCGTAAACAAGAAGAAACAAATCTAACTAATTTTAAGGGAATAAAATATTTTAACTTCAATTTTTTTTCTTTTCTTTGATGGTTTACTAGAACCAAGTGAAACTTTTTTTCACTTTTAAACTTCTATTTCCTTTTAGTTGATAAAGGTCTACTAGCATTGCATGAAACTTCGTTTACCCCACCGATACAAATGTCTACAGTAAGCAATATAAAATAAACTTTAGTAATCAAGAGAACATAAGGTAAAAATCTGTAGATAAATAGAAACATATTACATGTAAATAATAATAACCAAGATGTGTAATCTAAATTGTGCTGACCACATGGATCATTGAAATTTCAGTTCTTGTAAGAAAACAACGAGTCATCCATTCCATACGGGAAATCACAACGTAAGTAAACATGTACCAAGATATTGCTAACCACACGCTTCATGGCCCCATGGTAGCACACCTGATCCATTCTACTGGCTTTTTCTCTAATGCTATGCTATGAGAAATTAGCACTATGCCTGTACATCCTAAATGGAAATACCAACCCCCACATTTAGCGCACTTTATAACTAAAATGCCAGAACCTGTAAAATATCTTTATCCTGACGCGTACGCACGATATCAGAATTATGTAGGAAATACTTTAGTAGAATGAAAATCAGTAGTGGACGATATGACTTCGATCGTCCAATCTCTACAAACTGGCGTACGTCCTGGCCAAACGCTATACTGCTTAAACCCGCTTTCAGCAGGTATATTTCAAATGATGTTTCCTAGAGCACATGTGTTTGACATACATGATATGGGATGTTCAGATCTCACACACTACATGGTTCAAAGATGGATCTGTCCATTTTTAAAACACCGCCCTGCAGAATCAGGAATATGTGTGCTTCCTGTACTCAGTAGAATGCGTAATCGGTATTATACTGAGATGGTTTCTGAATCCGACCCGCAAATGGAATCTGGAGAAAGTGGCATAGAAGCCTAAAGCGTAACTAAACTTGTGTATCCAAATTTATCTACTTAATTACCGTTATATATATATAATATATATATACGACAAGTTCCACGACCTAATGTGATATAATTGCTTCCTTTATACAGTAGTAGTTTATATACTTCCTTCCTGTAGTTTAAGCCGGAAGTCCATTGCACTGCAGCGGTAACAAAAACCTATACAGCAGTCCTTAATTGACAACTGTAAGTATGACTATCAATCTTTAGACAACTATGGACTATATAGATTCAATTCATCCTGTGGAACTTCAACTACTAATTCGAATTCATTTGGAGAAACAATCGAAAACAAACCCCCACACGTGTATTAGCTTTTATTACAAATTGGTAACAGAAAACAATTGACTCTTGCTTAACGGATATCCCGCCTAAGATACACGAGCGTATTTTCCCGTCGAAGTACAGACAACTGTTCATAGCCAGCGCAAAAACAAAGTATCGCCAGACCAAATCGTATCTACATTTCCAAATTTGGCTAGTTGCCTAAAATTCAAAATCAAACGCATGTTTAGGAGAGCAAATCGACAATTCAGAGTCAAGTTCACGATTGTGTTTAATGTAAAATACCAACCCCTCAGGTAGACTAATAAAAAAATTAGTAATTTTATAGGATTTTTATCACCTGTTCTTTTCAGACAAACATGCAATGGCCATCCACATGCTTCATACTATTGATCATTCAGCTTTCAAAGATAGATATGCCTACCACGAAGGTAGCCATAAATAGCGGAATATTTTGGAGACAAGTATTAGACAAAATACCATATGAACGTACTATACCGCTAATCTATCGGCAAACACTAACATCTGTTCCCTCTCTAGACCCAACCTTGATTGCTTTAGAGAATGAACATTTGCGCAAATTTTGTCACCTCAAAAACCATTATACACCATCTGTTTGCCCTCTCCTAGAAACTTTTAGTCAACTACTAAATGTTTTGAACGTGCATACCCGTTCCAATTCGTTTAAATTTAATGTAACCAATAGGGACCGAAAAAAATGAGGTTTAACATTTTAGGTGATATTTTCCATTGGTGCTGTGACATTGTCACACGACGCCAAATGGCCCTTAAATTGCTCAACAAAAGGATCTTACCTCAGTAGTATAACACCTATGAAAACAGTTACATAAAGATCAACGCCACCTCATTTCATTTTCCCAAAATGTCAAAGGGTATACAGATTCCATAGGCAAAAACTCGCACAGGTAGAGAAAGATATGAAACTCATAAACCAAGAACTCAATAAAATTCTCAATCAGGAAACACAATCGGTTGAACACGCACAGGCCACATTGCTATTAACATTAATTAAATTAACCATTTAATCAATTCAAGTCACGGAAACCAGAGAAATTCATAAATCATGTTTAGAATCAAAATTGCCTTTAGCTTTAGTGTCCCGCATGACACTACAAGGTGATCTTTTCAAATTAGATCTCGCATCGCCTCATTCAGTTACAGATTAGCAATTCCTTCAGAAAATTTCTGGTAACATTATCAAATAAAGTGAACCACGTGTTATTTTTTAAATGAGGTGATGGTCGTTACAAAAATCCGCATAGTAAAAGATGACGACCCCACCATTTTGAAAAGATTCACTACAATTCCATACTACTGGAGAAATCAGACTTGTATTCTCCAACACGAACCGGCTATTATAGTGCAGCAATCCCATCGGATACGCGTCCTAAGAAACGAACATGTCCAAACTTGCCTATCGGCATCTGACAGTCTATGTTACCATATCTGTCAGAAAACTCAGTTTCATCTCCAGACTGCATTCATGCCTTGTATAACGGCACCACGGTCGAACATTATGGCCAAGTATACAATTACGAATTTTTTCCTACCACAAGAATGATTGTCACTCAGGTTGATTCGAACAGATATTTGATAACACCCGCCTTCGACTATCCAAGCAATATGTGAATCTAAAACAAAGTTCCTACCAGTCCAACTGGAGTTACCCGGATCTTTGGAAGTCATTTTGCCATGTGCATGTGAACTACAACTTGGACCTACTTACCGAATACCCACACAATTTCCATGCCCATCCAACAGTTCTACTGATTTACAATTAAGAATTTTAATTCCCGCAGTATGGAGCAAAATTAAGGACCTTAGATTAGAAGGACGTAACTTACAACTTCCTGAATTTGAATCCCTATTCCCTGCCTTCAATGAAAATTGGACATTAAACATACCTAAGTTAACCTTACCCCCTGTCGAAGATAACGATTTTTGCATACATCTTCCCAAGCTTACTTCACGACACCACACTTTTCAATTTTGTACATATGTAATACTTTTCTTACTTTGATATTAGCATGGGTTATATACCGTGTTGAAGGTTACATCTGGCCCGTACTCTTAGTTGAAGTACCCTCTGTAAAAGCAGAAAACCTAATATATCAATCCGCTGAAGTCTTAGGTTACACCGTTTTAGGCCTTTTTTTTTTTGCTGATTTTAGCACTTTGCATTTGTTATTATGTCTGTTGGAAAAGGTTATGAATATTCTTAAGACACCGAATCCATTCTACAGGAGTGGAAATGACACCCCAACCTTCGGTCACTAAATTAACAACCACACCTATTGTTCGGTGCAGTACCGGAAACCTTCCACCACGTGTTGTGACCAGTTATTTTGTCTCATAACAGTACCGACTACCCAGGCACTAGATTTGACCATCATGATTCACCTAGGTATGTTATTAGTCAAACTTCCCAAGTATTTTATTCTTCCTCCATACCGGTGATCACCGAAATTGAATAGGAACCAATCTCTAGTGGAATTGACTGGAGGCTGATGTCTTCTAGAGTTTATCCCAATCATCTAATTTTGAATGAACCAACCGCCGGATACCCTTTTGTTCATGTGACTCGTCCTCACGCGAAACAAATTATCATGGCCAATAGAAGTTTCGATGAACTCATTGAAGGAATCCATAAATTTCGCAATACTGAATGGATTTTATGGACAGAAAATATGATTTTACAAAGCACGTCTGAATTTAAGCAATTAATAAATATGTGCCAAAAACGCACCCTTGACCCAACACTCTGGGACATTACTCGTGTAAACCAAATATATGATGTAGTGAAAAGTAAATTAGAAACCGCTAACTTAACGATAGCCCTTGAACACGATGACCCTACGACTTTGTTCACTTACCCATTAACAGAATGTGTTATTATCGACACGAAAGCTCTAGTTGCCCTGAAAATTCCTATTCAAACACAAAGCACAAGCTACGAAATTCTAAAATTACAATCAGTATTTTTCACTCACGTGGATGAAGTTTATCTTTCCCACGGTGCAACATTATTTTGGATAGAAAAACAAATGAAGTCAAAACTTCTGAGTGCAATCTGGCCACGGATAACATGTTTAATCCGAAACCTAAACGCTATGGAAATTCCAATGCTCCCTTGCATTCAGGCATTAATTCAAAACAATGTTAACTCAATCCGCACTTAGTGTCAATACCACTGTGTAAACTTGGACTTTATGGAGATTTTTCAGCCACTGAATTATACTGCTTTACAGATTCTACTACAACGCCATTACACAGTGATGATTGGTTGTAGCGACATAGAATTTCCCTTACACAACTTTCCAGACGCCTTGAACTTTCTTGCGGCTGTACCGTTACGGTCAATAATAAACCTATCAAGCCAGTATTTCGTGCATAACAGATGTCAAGAAAGCGAGGTTCCAAATCTGGCTGCCAGTTTCGTGGTACACTCCCAAAATCGAGAAAGCTTTACCCATGGAATGCGACAACTGCCTTCTACACAAACCGCACTTGTACCAGTTTACGACCACCACATCAGTTTGGATCTGGATCTTAATCACAATTTCCCTTCTATTCGGTATCGTTACTATCGTGTTTACAACGATCACATTCCTAATATTGAAACACTGGGTCCAGAAATACCTTTCAAACGAAGCCCTATATGTGTCTATTAAGTGGAACCAAACCACGCAGATAAATACAGGAAATGTTTAAGAAAAGTCAGCACAATTCGAGAAAACATATCTGGTTCCAAATCTAAGCAAATACTAAACTGCTACTGTATTTTTTATCTTTATATTGTTTTACTTTTAGCTTAATATGTATTGTCTTATATAATACTGATAATCAAGTTCTAGATTTTGTATATATAAATTTTATGTATGTTTCAATGGACAAAATCGAAATACCCAGACAAAATTTCATGACAGCATGTTTCTACGATGGGCTGTAAGATAGAACATTTCACACCTTGTTCGATTAAGCGAAAGTACCCTTGTACTTTTGTCCCAAGCTGAGGACAGCACATTATGCAAACTTCGATCTTTACCACACTTAAATTCTTTCTGTGTATATTAGTTTTTACTTCCAGGAAAAATGAGATGCAGATGGACAAGCAGCCTAATACGTTCCAAAAATGTGTACCTAGCCACGAGGAACGCCCAGTACAGTAACACCTATACTGAGCAAGTATATCTCAACCCTCACTCGAATTTTTAAGGGCCTAACTATTGAACATTCTTATTAAATCCTTATACAATTTTGCTTATAGACTACACACACAAACTCTACCCAATACAAACCATTTTTCTTGTTTATTTAACGTCCTACACGACGACGCCTTTAAACCAACGTTTCCGGCGAAGAAGCCCTACACCATTGAACAGCACAGTACACACTGTCTACAGACTTACCCCCTTTCCGAATTGGCACTTTATGCTCCGTTCCGTACCCTTGCTCCGTCGGGTGCACCGTCAATGGTTATCCGAATTCCCCCTTCGACGGAGCATTGAAGTGAACGGAGCAACGGAGGACCAGATGGTCACTTGACCCTCCGTTCGGTTGCGCGCTGCTGCCATGTTGAAAAGAAAACAGAACGACATATTGCATGCCAAAATTCTTTCTTCACTTGGGAGTTGGGACAAATATGTAGAATTGATCACGTGTTCCAAGTTTAAAATGAATGACCGTGCCGAAGTATTTGAATGTAAGTATGTTAATAGTTTAAGATTTGATTTTACATTATGTTATCGATATTGTACCATGTTTTGAGTGATATATCTTCATGATCATTGAATAATTTTAACTTCGCACTGTGAAAATAATATTGTTGGTTAGATTTCCTCAATGGAATTCCATGTAGATATTAATAGATGAGAGGTTAACATATGAGCAAGGGCGTCGGCAGGGAGGGGCAAGGGGGAGGCACTTGCCCCCTTTGATTTCAGATTTTATACCAAATACTATTCTATTTTCATATATTTGATTATGTTTTTTGCTTTTTACTGCATGCATTCCATAAGTAGCTATTTGAGATTCTCCCGTCACATTTCCCCAACCATAATTATTTCAATGTATGTAATCACAAATACGCAATTTGTGCCCACCCAAGCAAACTATGTTAAAGCATCGAAAGTAAAAATACGAATGCTATTGTTCTAGTATTATGTAAGTGTTATTTCTTGTGAACGTACTCTGTTTTATGAAGTTGAAGCAGTTCCTCTAGAAAGTCAATGAAAAAGACGTCTCTCATTCTCTTCCTCCCTCTCTCTCGCTTTCACACATTTATATATAAAGTTTAAAAAACACGTGCAGGCCAATCGTATGATTAGTTTTTAAAAGTACCGAACAAATCAAGAAAAACACTGATATTTTGAAAAGCGATTCATCTAACATTAACGAAATGAACTATTTAATTTTGAATCTAATTTTTTTAGCTGAGATATTTGAAGGTCACTAACTTAAGTCGGCATAGCCCAGGATTTCAAATTTCTTATCAATAACAAATATTTCCAAATTATGGATTACTTAATTTGATAGATATTCTTAAGAATTATCCAATCCATTTTCTAAAATGTCATTCTTTTTGTGATTTGTCCATTATTTTTTAAAAAAATTGAGCCTGATTACCAAGGGCTCTCAAAGCGAATCTGAATTTGAAATTTTTAAAGATCTTTACATAATTTTGGCTGAAACCGAATGGGTGATGCTGGGAGAATGCACATCAGAAATTTTACCTGGCAAAGCTTTTCGTCGATAGGAATTCTTAAGGCCGATTAGACGACAGCATTTATGCTACGATGAATCTTACGATTAGCAGTAGTGTCAGACTGTGAAAGCAAGAATGCTACAATAGGGCAAGGTGCTATGGTAGAAATCCATAATTTTTTTTCTTTTTACCCTGGCAAACTGCTTTCGCTAAGATCTATCGTACGAGAAATTGTATCGTCTAAAGCGGCTTTTACACATAAATTATCTATTAATGTTTCTTAAATGGTGCTATTTCTGTAATCTCCGACATTCAACACAGAATTTAATAAAAGTCCTATTACTCACCGTTTTAAATTTGCCTGAATTATTGAGTTTTCTTTGTCTGATAACGTTATGCAGTCTCGCTTTTAGTGACTTCAAATTATGTAATTGTCATTGATCGCACTACATTAATTTCTATTGTAATGAACAACGAGTTCTAACATGCCAGGCATTTAATGATCCTGATTATTCAAAAATACTGGATGTGTTAGTGTCCGGCGTTACTGAGAAGTTACTGTTAACAATTTTGTACTGTGTTCTGAGTTCAGATTCCATTAAGTTAATTTGAAAATTATGATGACTTCAATTTTATTTTATGTTTGAGATTATTTTATATCGTTCAGCAAACTATTAGCAAGTTCTCCCCTAGAAAGACGGAAGGAAAAATGTTTCACGGAAGTATCTTTGCCTGTCTGGGAATTTTCACCTTTCAACAAATGACGAATGTAATACTTGCAAAAGTTGATTATGTTAATTAAACACTTTCCGGTGTCCCGAGGAGACCACATTTTTTTTGTTAACACCATTTGTTGTGTGATTTCGGTGATTCAACACTGTGATAGCACTAATATTGTGTTGAATCAGCATTAAAAGCACATCCATTGTGTTGAATCGCCGAAATCAATAACATTTTGTTGTATTGATTTAACGCAAACAAGTTATGGTCGCCGTGAGATATCAAAAAGTGTTAACACAGTCATCTTGCTGTGTACTTCTTGCATTACAAACGATAGCGCTACTAAAAGGAAAAAAAAACTAACGAACCAGAAAACGATGTTTAATAAAATTTTACACCCATAAATTAATTTTACCTTGTCTCAAGAAAAATAGTAAACTGTATTCTAATGAACGTTCTCTAGTAGTACGTAATAAATAAATAATTGAGTATAACATGCTCCTCTTCATGATTCATCTGCAAATTTATCCCATATCTGTGACAGGGACACGCACACACACACACACAAATATATATATATATATAATAATAATAATAAATCACAGCCATATTCAATCCACTAGTGGATGAGGCCTCTCCCCGAAGGGAGGAGTTGGTCTATTGCTCCCACGCTGACCAGACGGGTTGGGAGAGGAGAACCGAAGCTCTCACTGTGATTGCCACTGTCTTTTATTCACAGCAGCTCCCCAGTTGTCCTCACGATGCTGGGTCAACACCGAAATATTTGAGCTCCCATCGGGAATCGAACCCGGGACCGCTCGCATTGAAGTCGAGTGCGCTACCAACTAGGCTACGCAGGAGCTCATATTATATATATATATATATATAGTCTCCTGATTTTCCCCTTCTTGGGAAAATTCCTGGCGACGCCTTTGTCTATGAGTAGTTTATTTAATAATACTAAGACTAAGCATTGTTATAATTAATTGAAGTGTTTTTAGAACTTCAAATGGTTAATGCTGTCAAGGCTTACGACTTAGCTGGTTATTTATAGCTCCTGGACTAACATAATTTAGTGATTCATAGTTCACGAGACGCACTTATCTTGCAAGAACTTCCAGAATAACCTACAGAATTGTATTCATCCTTCGAATAGCTATCAACCTTCGCCTGTTGTTATTTAATATATGCCGAATACCTACAAGTATGGGAATTGTACGCCTACATCTATCTTCATCCATGTTGCTTTTGGTCTTATTCACTTCGCATCAAACTATCTTGACTTCGCATTGCCCAGTACTCACTCACATTACGCGCGGAGGGTTTTCAGCTGTTTCCAGACTTGGGTGACATCTGTGGTTAAAATTTTAAACACTTATTTAATTCGGATAAGTGTGCATAACGGAAGTGAACGGGACGTAGCATAACGGAGCGGAACGGAGGATCATTGAATTCGGAAAGGGGGTTAGCATTCTGCTTACCCACTTAACACACCCAAACATTTTTTTTGTATGTATGTGTTTGGATATTTTGTTCTTATCAATTTGAATCACGAATGTAAGTTCTTGTACGATTAAAGACTTCTTTTTAAATTCGCATACGTAACTTCTAAATTCCTGCAATCTACGATTTGCATTCAAACCAACTGCTTGTTTTAAAAAGACTATTACTGTGAAAACGGAAGTCGTTTAAGTACAATTTACTACTGTATTCAAAGTAAAAACGTATATAACATTTATTAATTGTTTCTTTTTAAATTTGCTGTATATAATTATTCAATTTTGTTGTTAATAAAGTAAAGTGAGTTATTTTAAATTTCTGTTGTTATTGGAAGAACGTCAGTTTACTTAAAGTGTGCACAATCAACCCAACTATCATAATGGTTTGCCATTGCAAACAAGTTTTTTTCTGTTTCTCTAGCATTTTTGCTCCCATGCGGAGATTGATTGTGAACACTTAAAACTTTTTGTCTATGTTTTTGATATTGTATGGTTTTATTGAATATTCATGCACTATAATTTTATTTCCAAGGGAGAATGAACCCGATTACCTTGTTCTTTGATTGTGAATCTGCGCATGCGCCCTGAGCATCATAATGGGAAGGCAGACAAACAGCAACACCTTCCGATAAGCTATAATGGAGTCCTTACAGGAAGCTCACCTCGCTATACGGTGGCGTGACAGCCTACACTCTGTCTCTGACCTAGCCACAGGAAATGAGAAGAGTACCCCTCTTCCGACATCCAAAGAAGATAAACAAGGACAATGACAACGCTTGAATGACAATGTATGCAGGACCCTAAAAAGCAACGCACCACTGTAATAATTGTTTCATAAACACTCCGAATTTAATAGTCATGTATGTAATCGTTGCAATTCCGTACGTCGCAGAGCAGTATATTCACATTTTTAATTTTACACCCTTCAGGCATTACGCCATTTGTATCTTATATTTTTCATTCTTCCCTTGTAATTGTATAACTATATATTCTCCCTATTCTTTATTTATATATATATATATATATATATATATATATATACTTGTAATGTAACAATATGAATAAGTCTCGTGACTTCTCCCGTTCTTTTGGTTCCTGTCATTTTATTAGTTTGCTGTATACCTATGTAAGTGTAAAATTATAATGGGCTCAACTAGTCCAATTATGTTTGTATTCTCTTATACGCCCCTCAGGCGACATATTTTTTTGTCAAGTTCGTATTTTTCTTGTAGTTTAGTTTATATAGTAATGCCATTTCAATCAATCTTACATTAAGGGATGTCTCAACTCGTATGTTGTTTTATGCCCCTCAGGCCGCTGTACACTTTGCTATTTTCTAAATACGAGATATTCCAATCTATGTGTTTGTTTTATGCTCCTCAGGCCGATTGTATACTTTGCTTTTCAGAGATGTCTCAATGTATATGTATGTTTCATGCCCCTCAGGCAGATGATATGATTTGAATTACTATTAATACTAATGACTGGATATTATGATGCATTTCTGCATGCGACAGAGCTTTTGATTACACCACTTGTGTTAAATATTTTGTATCGCCACTGGCGATAGTGTAACGTATTTCTCATACACACTTGTTCAGCTCCGCAGGTTAACTGATACACGTAGCAAAGTACACCATATTACACATGCGCCCTGTTGTACATTCTCAAAGCTTTGTAATATTGGCGCGCGCACACATATAGTTTTTTTCCACTGCGGACTTGAACACAATGATTCGCTTGATTCCATCCTAATTTCAACTCAATCACTTCTACATTTTTTTTCTTCCTCGCTCTCATTGTTGTTGTGATACTCCAGTACCTTCCACCCCGTTCCTATATCCGGACGGAGCCGGATAATTTCGCGTGTTGTGGGAGAATCTGTGGCAGTCAAAAATTAATTCCCAAACTTTCATTACTATTTTATTTTTAATTATAAAATGTAATAGGTTTTAGACTCACATTTCTGCCAGGAGACTTGCTTATCTTCGAGTAGATTTAATAAACAGGATGAACTAACTATGTCATAATTTGCACAAACGATAGCTGTGATTAATCATAGTTCCTAAAGGCAAATTAGTCAAGACAACAGGAAGCCTGTTGTAACATCTACTACGTCAATTCTTACAGAAGGTGAGATTGACTAGATAATTGTGGTTTTACGAACTACGAAGTTACCAAAATATGAAACCACACAGATCCGCTTGGGCTTCCTGTAGAACGCTAATCACTCGGAAGATGTGCAATTCACCAGGGCAGAAATAGTCTATAATTATCAACAAAATTAAACAAAAGATGATATCAGGATGACATCAACGGAATTAACGCGAAGTAATCAAAGTCACGTTTTTGACCACGTCAATACTAGAAATCACAGAGTTGTCATGCGACCAAAACTTCCGATGTGTGGTAGATGCCTTTCATTTAAATACTCCTACTCATCGAAAACTTTGTCATTCCACCACCCGAAGTCCGAACGAGTGTCTCAGATGACTTGATAGGATTCTGGTGAGTAAAATTCTTGACTTATAAATATTCCAAGTTATTGGATTGTCTTTCGACTTAACGTTTCGCGCTCGAACTCTACTTACTCTCCCCACTAGTCACCCTAACTTCATGACATTGTCGTAACGATGTCCTACTACTGGACTTTCTATGAAACCACGATATAGGGAATCAAGAAGAGTCATTGAATAGTGACATTAGGATTATAGGTTGAATATATCAAACAAATTGTATTATGTTAGCGCTCTGTCATAGAAACTTAAGATTGACCAAGATATCAACATGTCTATTCTCATTGTAGTATTGTAATCTTAATTTAAATAAATTCTATATCCAAAACGCAGAGTTATTTTTGCCATGAAATGGAACTCACATCTATAAAAAATAGAAGATATTAAGAGAGTGGGAAGGTGTCCAGAATTTGATTTCAGGTGATGCCGAAGACAAGGTGGGCCACTACAGGAATTTATTGGTGTAACAATTCTTTTCTTTAGCTCTACCACAGAATACTCATCAATATATCATTGATCACCTGGCGCAATACTCATTATCCCAGTGATCAACATCTTTTGGCAACACTTCATTAAAACCTTGGTAACGCCTCAATGGTTGTCGTTCGCGTACGTCTCTCTATTTTCATATCAACCAAAAATTGAGATTTTGCCAGGGTTCTGATGAGGTTCGGCGTTATCAGCCCGATGCTTTGCCACTTTCAATTGGGAGACCGGTCAGAGGGCTTCCCTATACCCTTGACTGCTTAAGGTGTGTAACAATAAGCTCGTAATAATATTTTAAGATAACGATATATCAGTCGAGGGTTGTGCAGTTTCCTTTATAGGTAATAAAGAGTTCAAAATTTCAGTTGCATTCATACTGTGAAACGCGACAGTATTGATAGCAACCTGAGTTGTGAGGTAGAGCAAAGTTAATTAGGGTGCCTAACATTGTGACTTTCAGTCTGTTCTTGGAGGTCGTAGCTCGATAGGTTTATTTTAGCGTAGTTCAGAATTTAAATCTAGGACAAAAAATTAATTTAAAGAGAAAGTGAAAAATACATTTGTGGAAATGCCGGCGCATCTCAAAGACAATGAAAATTCGGATCATAGCTCTAACACATATACATACTAAATATAAAAACAAAATATCAATACTGAAATGACAAACAGCTTACAATACCAGATTAAACCAACTTGAACTATGCACCAAAATAGTTCTGAAAGAAAAACCTCAATTGAAAGTTGAATTCAAGTGTATGTTGTTAAGTTTATCAATTCCCACACGAAGTCTTCAGAAAATAACACTGGGTCTAACACTTCAAAATTCGAGTAAAGTCCAATCGTGTTCGGACTACATTTTAAAGTATTTTGACTAAGTTCAAAAACAGTTGCTGCTCTCGAAATAACGCGTTAACTTCTTCAGAAACTGGAGTGGCAGCGTTTCTAAGCGAATAGAGATGATTGATATAGGACTGAGCAAAGAAAGGAAAGTGGAAAGGGTTTTTATACTAAATTTGTTACTAGTTTTGAAGGAGCTGATGTAATTTAGAATTTTTAGGAATGAGAAAAATCGTGAGCTTTCCAAGGTAATATGTTTATGTCATTTTAAAAACACTTGTCCTGCGTGATGCAGGTGTGGATAATGACATCACTCAATATCATTAATAATTTTTGAACGGCGTGTTTGTTCTCACTGTCAAGGTTAAAGAAGTGACAATTTTTCGTGGAATGTCTTATTGAATATTGAAACTGTCTGTTGTATAATAACTAATGTCTATTTCGTATGTGAACCAAGGTTATATATCACACTTGTTTTAGCTGCAGGTGTTCTCTTATAAAATTAAAAATTGTCTTGGAATGACGATGTTTTCACATGACATTGAGCTGCTGCTCTCTATCCTTGTGTCTGGTATTTGTTGGAGCTTAAAATTACAAGAATAATTCTTTTCCTAGCATTACGAACAAATGATTCAAAACTTTTCCACTGTCGTGATCTGAACCTCGGAACATTTCGTTTTATTCAATTACCTACTAAACTAAATACAATGTACTTAATATCTAAATTCAAATTAATGAAAAACTTTTAAAATAATAAAAGTCGAGTATAGGACAGTATTGCCTCTACTACATGTGCAGAGCATCTACGAAGTAAACGTCTGCTACCGGAAATAAATTCCTCGAAATAATATAACGTGGATGACATTACTTTTTGTTAGTTCATCTGTATTGTCTGAAATGTTTCATTTTATTTGTTACACCTCAAGAAAGCAAAAAAAAAAAAAAAAATAACAAAAAGCTGAACAAAACAGTAACAGAAGTAAATTCTTTTCCTATAAAGAGAGAAACAACTAAGAATAGGTTATGTAAATTATTATTTTACAAGGGAAACTAGTAAATTTACATTTTAATGAGGTCCTTGTCGTGTGTGAAGCACATTTTGAAAGAACGAGTGTGAATATTGATAGTTGCACCATTGCATATTGACTTTAGCACTTATTTATGAAATATTCAACTCTCGTTTAATTTTTGGTTTCTCTGATATTCTGAGTGTTGTGTGCTGGACGGAACATAAAAGATTTGAGTACATTCCGAATGCAATATAGCCGTAGAACCTCAATACATTGAAACCTGAATTCCTAAACTCTTGTTACTATACATTGGGAAAAAGATTTTGTAAGTATTAGCTCATAGCTGAACGGTTAAAAGCAGTTTTACCGCGAGCGTTTGCGCCTTGTAACAAAACCTATACTTTTAAAAGTACGTCTATACACGAGCGTTTTGACCGCACTGTTTGGAAGCATTGGAACCGCGGCAGGTAGTTTCAACATGTCGGGACGCGTTCTCGAGCAAGAGAAACGACCTATTCACATTAAACTTAGTCTGGATTCCAAAATACCGCAAAAGGTTTCTTATAGTCCAAATTCCAGTTAGACTCAGAGAGCTGTTGAGGCAGGTTTTACCGCGTAAGCTCCAAGAACAAGTCCTGCTCTTCTCCCTGAAGTGCTTCAAGTGGCGAAGTAAGTTTGTCACAAAAATATCTGTGAAGTGAAACAGAGACCATCCTTACGCGATGTATAGTCTAAACACTATACGAATCGTGAAATAAAGACAAAATGTTAGGTAGAAATAGCAACGGCTATGTACGAAGATTAAGATATTGTCCCGCCGTAACAGTTATGAGAGGTAAGTGCAGCACAGGACAAATATTGCATTTGGTTAACCAATGGAGAGTAGATAAAAAGAAGCCAAGACAGCACGGTCCGGTTATAAATTATAACTAAATTATTGATGTTCATTTCGACTCAGGCTGGGGAAAAGATATAGGAAGAAGTCGGCCAGGGTCTAAGTTGAAGGTATCATCCCGAAAAACCATAGCGGACACAATAACCGCAGAGGAGATGAGCAATAACTTGTTCTATTGCCGCCTGTTGTGTTTGCAAAATACTTCCATACATTTGCAGGCTGTTCCTCAGTTTTACCAGCTGGATTCCAGAATGGTACCTTAAACAATGTCCTGGTCACTACCTCTCCCCTACCCGATTCCAGCCTGAGACAAAGCTGCGTAAAGGAAATACCCTAAATAAGTTCATATGTCATAGTACGCGGGCATGCGTTATGTCTGCAACCCCCACAAAGACATGAAGTGAAGAAAATATAATTATATGTAGTAGAAATGTAATTTTTAACACCAAGATGTTTACAGTAACATTAAAAAAAAATAGAACTAAAACTTGGTATTAAGGCTATCGTCTACGTTTCTTGAAAGTCCTATCTTCCCCATGTTAAAAAATTACTTCATACATCACTCAAATAGTTTTACACGTAAAAAGATGCGGTTTGTTCCTGGTCATAGAGAAATTATTTCTGAGTGCCATCTGCGTATTTGCTTTTTTTTAAATAGTAATTTTTGACTTGAATAATTAAATTTCTGATAACTATTATTCATTTCAGGAGGGGTCAAGTTAGGGGGAAAAGGGTGGAAGAAAAAATATGAACAAGACTTAGTTGCAAAGAGTAACGGAGGGAGCGAGCAAAGGAGCCAGGGCATTTTGCAGCCTTGTATCCTTGACAAAGATGGATGGAGATAAGGGCATTCACTAGCAGTTTCGGGTAAACATGGGAGTCAGAGCAGAGGGGACTGGAAGTTAGTATTATGTTAGACTTGCCAGATTTTTCAAGTTCAAACTGGGACACATCGCACAACGAATGCCAATATTTATAGGTGTGTGTTGGGGAGTAAGTATTTCTTTATAGTAACTTGTAAATACATGTTCTGTTTCTTTATTATGCAGTCTCGATATTTTCATTTGTTACGCTGAAGTTGTAACTGTAATTAGGTATTGGTACTAGTTAGGTGTGAGAGAGACCCTAACCTCGCTACTGTGAATTCAAAGCACAAATAAATAAATACGCAAATTAGCAATGAAAATAGAAGAACATTTCATTACTTTTCGTCACACCGGAACAAAACACGAAACCGACCGGCACGCCGGGACATCTCCTCAAAACGGGGGTTGATCCGGCCATGCCAAGCCCGATTATGTAAAACTGAATTTTAGTTACAAGTGCAAATTCCGATCTATCGGGATACGAACCAATTAATGAATGTACAATATTTATTTGTTAGAAAATAAAAGTTGAAGAGTTTCATGGGTTTTGTATATCGAAATCTTTTCCTTACACACTGAAAAAGAAATTATTTCTTTGGGTATTATTTAACTTTTTTTTTCTTTTAGGCTTCACCAGCAAGGCTGTGAAGCCCTATGCCCCTGTTCCGTCCATCTGTCTGTCAACAACATTCAACTAAGGAATTACTAGGGCTAGGAAGGTGATTGCGGTGTCGTTGGAAAGGCCTTGACGAGACTATCTCAAAGCTGTATAGATAATACACATTGCAGAGACGGATCCAAATATAGGGGCGGTGCCAGATATAAGGGGCAATTCATATCTTTGGAACTAGTAGGACTAGGAAGGTGATTGAGGTGTTGTTCGAAAGGTCTCGACAAGACTAGTTCAAACCCGTATCATTCAGTGAGATAGCAGGGGCGAATCACGAGTTTCGGGGGTATATTTTCAACTGTGGAACTACTAGAGCTAGGGAAATGGGTGAAGTATAGTTTGAAAGGTCTCGGTAAGCGAGTTCAAAGTGTATAATTCATCCATATCGCAGGAGCGGATCCCGAGTTTCATAGGAGGTGGGAATTTTCAACTTTGAAACTACAAGTGCTAGAAAAGTGTTTGAGGTGTCAGTGGAAAGGTCTCGTGAAGACGATTTCAAACCCATATAATTCATCCAAATCGTAGGGACCGCAACTGAATGTGGAAATTATCATGAAGACGGCGCGGGGATAATATGAAGAAGAATTCGGTATGAAAATACAACGTTGCCGACTCTTCATTGATACAGACCACTCGTTTCTCGCAGGGTTGCCAGGTGGCATTGTGCTGAATGAAGACAGTGGAGACCGGTATATTATAGAAATCAAATGTCCTTATTCGGCTAAAAATTCTGTCAGTATTTCGCAAGCTTGCGATGTAGTGCGGAACTTCCAATTATAGAATTAGGATTGACGAAAAAAACGCAAAAGGAAGGAATAACACTTTCCGAAAAGCACTCTTATTAAAACCACATACAAACACAGTTACATTGCGTGAAAGTTGAACAGTGTGACTCAGTTGCTTATATCCCGAAAGAAATGATTATCTTGAACAAGGGACGAGACTTTTATGATAAAGATTATGGAAAAACGGTTTTCTTTTTATCGAGAATGCATTTTACCTGAACTAGTAGACCCATGATCCGATCCGGTTGTCAGAATAAGCCAATGGGAGAACCATAAGGTATTATCTAAGCAATAAGAAAGAAGGAAAAGCAGATGGATAAGGTCATTAAAACAAAAGGAAAATCTTCTTTGTGAAAAGAATACTGTATTGTCTGTGTAAATAAATACATGGTGTTACAATATAATAAATATTTCGTTTCTCACTAGTTCTGATAGTCAATTTATTCAATTTTAATAGGACAATTAATTTGAATTTATTTAATGATCCTTCGGCACCTAAGACTCAGACCGGGATGGGATTGGAGAAAGTGTGCGGGACGATGTCAACCAGGGCCTAATTTGAAAGTAGCACCACAGCATTTGCATGGTGTGAGAAACCTCATTGAGGATAGCGAGCACAGGGGTTCGAGTCCTGTTGCTTTCCAATACCATTCCGAAGCCTGGGCCACGGTTACTGGCTAATAGGACAAGACTGGAATTCATTTACATAAAAGCATCATTTTTTCCATATCTTGAAAAACAAAATGATAAACTTCGGAAGCCGACAAACCTTGCGTTATTGTGGAGGCATTATGTCATTTCTGACGTTACTGGGCTAACTTTATACGCCTCTAGCTCTGAAACTAGGCCGAATTTGAACGTTCTTCAATAATCACCTTTCGAAGTTTGTCGGTGCATTACGTTACCACCCTGTATATAGGCCCGCATGCTGCCTAACATACTTATTCATGATAGCATACTCAGAGTTTTCTAAAAGACGCGGAAGTACCGAAATGAAACATATTTACACCAATGATAGTCCTTTTGTTTTTGTTTTTCAATGTTAGCAATCTCGTGAAGTGTTTTTGTCGGTGGTTTATTTTACAACAGCCTGTGTATGAATAATTTCTTTGCTAGTCTGTGTATGAAATGTGTTGTAATATTTCTTCGCTAGAATCATAAATATATAAATACCAATAATAAGAATAATAATAGTGTACGTTTGTTTCTGGCGTCTAGTGGGATACAAAAGAATGTGTTGGGAGAGGCTGAAAAATTTTTTGGAGCGAGAAAGTAACAGATTTTTACACAAGAAAGCATAACTACAATTAGAAACGGTCAAGCATGTTATTGACATTCCTTTCACATTCCCTTCCCTTTTTCCTCGGAGATTCAAGGTTACCAAATGCACTCCCCCTTTCTCTTCTCCCCCATTCTACTTCGACACCGAAGTCTTCATGTTTTCTCCTTCTGTTGCTACTAATCTCTCCTCTGCTATTGCTCCTACTTAAGGAGAAAAATAAGAAAGAGAAATTTAATTAAGTCATAAAAAAAAAGCAAATAGACAAGTGGCACGCAGAAATAATTTATCTATGACCAGGAACAAACCGTTCATTCCTAGGTGTAAAACTAGTTAAGTGATGTATGTAGTCATTTTTTAACATGGGGAAGATTGGACTTTCAAGAAACGTAGACGATAGCCTTAAGGAAAGGAATATTAACTTTGTTCCTACTCTTCAGCTTTCTATTGGAAGAACTTCTCTGGAGAACTTCTGTTTAGAAAACAACCCATGAAACTGTCCTGTGCAAACGATTGTTTAAGATAGGGCGAGTCCATGAAGTTCTCGTTTTACGAATTTCATCAAGCAAAATGAATCCTGCAGTGCATTTGGCCTGTATAGCATCCATGTTCAACTGAGCGGCAGCACCAATCTTGTAGATAGGGCTGGCGGTTTAACCGCGTTGTTTCGAGCGCCACATGTCGATACCGAGAAATTGAGGCGGGCGCTCTCGGTAAAGCCTTCACGGTGTCCGCTCTCGTGTAGAACTGGCCTATATCTTTCTTCCCTTTTGTAGGAATCTTCAACGCACTTATTCCGTTACTTATGTTATTGCAGAAGAGGAAAGTGAGAAAATGAACTTCGGTGTTGACAACGTAGAAATTAATTATAAAACTAGGAAGTAAAAGTGAAGAAAAAAGTGATGCCAGAGCTTGGACTCGAACACCGATCCCCATATTTACGGTAGGAAATCTGCTTGCTGCTTTCAACCGCAGGACTATAAGCTACTACTAAAAGAAAATCGCAATGGAGGGTAAGGGGACAAGTGATGGGCCAATTAAAGGGTTCGTTCATTTATTTTGTTTTCATATTTCCTTTCTGGCCTAATACTTACACTTACAGTCCTTTCATTGTTTACACCTTTCTCAACTAAAATAAAACATTTCTAACTCAGAATTGTACAAGTTTTCGTATGAAGATTGACTTTAGGAAAATAGTAAACTTTCGCCAGTTTTTTCTTTCACTCACAACCAGTGGTAAACTATTACCAGTTGTCACGTGTCAAAACGAATAGAAATATCCATAAAAAATAATAACTGCTTAAAAACATAGTTTTCTTAAACAATTCGTACTAAAACGTGAAAAATAGTTTTGTTTAAATATGACTAAAAAAAGCACTGGGAGCGCCAATGAAAGAATTCATAAAGCGACTATATGAGAGCGCGCCTCATGCTTTTCTTTTGAGTCATGCATAAACAATTATTTTCTACTTATTACGAACTGTTTAAGTTTGTTGTTAAATATCGTTTTATTATTTTTTTCGAGTTATTTCGGTGTTTGGATACTTTTTTCAAGCTGTTAGTTTGTCACCTATATCCTAAACTATTCTGCAACCAATTGAACGCAACATCATTGCAGGCTTGTATTTATTTTAGGATAAAGAAGTTCATATTAAAAAAAATAAAATATGCTTTTAAAATATATGGAAATATTGTCACCCGACTTACGTCGCTGTGCAAAATTTCATCACTGGATGAAGTCTGGAAATGAGCTAACGTTGCAAGATTTGAGGACACGATGAACCATTGTGCATTAAAGAAAAGTATGTAAAAGGAAGTATTTTTACATTCAGAAATACTTGATAATTATCATTTAGGCCTGTTGGAAATAAAGTTTAGAGAACGAAAGAGAAAACAGAAGAAAGAATCCGAAAGTGCGTTTAGTCAACCATGTGCTACCCATTTGGCACACAAATACTTGCGAACAGGGTTGGAAAATCAGGATTTTTTTCAAAAAATATTTTTTGTTGATTTTTATTTAAATCAACCTTTTTCTTTAAAACAAAATTAGTTTATTTAAATAACTTGCGACAATCAACACGGCAGATATTACTGTCGAATCCATAGTTTTCAAGGTCACTAAGAAGAATAGTGAAGGGTTTGCTAAACTGATTAGTGACAATCCCGATGGCATTTTAAGTGCAAGTTGAATCAAATAGAACTTTGCTGAAGTAGTAGTAGTAGTATTGATAGGAGCTGGCAATAGTGTACTTCCCCCGTGCCAATGGAAATAGAAATATTTGGGAGCCGCGAACACTCAGAAGTAGAGCGGTCACATCTCGTCCCCGATTCGATCCCGGCTCGTGCTATGTAGGCTTTGTAATGAAGAAAAACTGTGTGCGTGGGTTTTCTAAAAGTTCTCTCGTTTCCTCCCACTTTCTTCATTCCACCAATTTTCATCATCCATTCGGTGAAATCCAAAGTTGCCTAATGGCCTTAGATAAAATTGAATTTAATGAGAGCTATTTAATGCATCAAATCAATAGTGGATACGCAGCTTCATCCTTCAGCATACACATAGGTGAACCTTTACACTTCCATTCATTGAATTGCTTCTGAGCAATTTGTGAAGAAATCAAATAATTTGATACAAATACAAACAGTAGGTGATGTTACGATACAAAAACTGCATGTTCTATTTTCTGTGTTAGTTTCCATATGTATTACAAAAATGAACATATTTGTAATATAAATTGTAAACTTACCAGGTGTATAAGCTTAAAATTCGCTGTTTTGTAGTCAGCAAAACACATGGTGTGTTCATAGAAAGCACAAAGCAAGTTATTCAAAGTACTTTCCCTCGCTAGCTACACATTTCGCCCACCTCTCGGGCAAAAAAAAAAAAGTCCTGCTCTTGCGAATACGAATCGAAGTGCTGCTCAGCGAGGGCGTGGCCTTCGACGCAAACAGATGGTAGTCTGTAGGGGCCAAGTCTGGTGAATAAGTGGGATGGGGTAGCACCTCCCACTTAAGTGTCTCCAAGTAGTTCTGAACCACTTTTGACGTGTGCGATGGGGCGTTGTCGTGGAGGAATATCAGCTTCTCATGTCTTTGTTGATACTCCGGCCTTTTTTCTCACAGAGCACGGTGCACGTTGATCAGTTGTTTGTGGTAGCAGTGGGAATAGACAGTTTGACCCGGTTGCAACAGCTCAAAGTAGACGATATCCTGTTGATCCCACCAAACACACAGCATCGTCTTCCGTCCGAAGCGATTTGGTCTCGAGGAAGATGTTGATGGTTGACCGGGATCAACCCACGATTTCTGGCGTTTCGGATTCGCGAAATATATCCACTTTTCATCGCCCGTCACAATCCGATGCATGAACGACTTTCTTCTTTGTCTGGCGAGCAACATTTCGCATGTGTGTTGGCGTCTCTCCAGCTGCCGATCGGTCAATTCATGCGGCACCCATTTTCTGATCTTCTGAACCTTTCCCATGGCACGTACGCGCATGGAAATGGCTGCTTGAGTAACGCCCAATTCCTCGGCAAGCATTTGTTGCGATTGGGTATCGTCCTCGTCCAACACCGCCTGCAACTGATGGTTCTCAAACTTCCTGGGCCGGTTTTCACGCTTCTTGTTACTCAGGTCAAAATTGCCATCTTTGAACCGACGAAACCAATCTCGGCACGTTGTTTCCGATAAAGCACTGTCACCATAGGCCTCCACAAGCATTCGGCAGCAGATTTCTTCAAATGGAAGCAGAGCTTCCCGCATATGCTCTTTTTCTGGCACAAAACTAGCCATGCTTACCAACGGAACACTGTGTGTTGTTGCCTGCACTTGCTGATTATGTGCACTGATTCGTGTTGCTAGAGGTCCAACTCATCCACACAATAGGTCTGGCGTGCCCTTCATACGTTCACGAACGCCATCTATGGGCAAACAGCGGATTTAAGCTTATACACCTGGTACAATGTGAATTGGGTTCCTACCTTCTCTTCTACAATTTCGTTAATCAAAATAAACCAATCAAATAATTTGTTAAAACTCTAGGTTGATCACTTCGGTTTTGGTTTACAACATAAGTGCCTATCATCGCATAAGGACAGACAGATAAAGAACTTGCTTGCGAACAAAACATGGAATAATGTTTATACGAGCTTTTCTCAAAGTGGCTTTGTTCTGCAGATGCAAGGGTCCCAACTACTCTGATTATAGTCACGTGCTAAACAGTAAATAGAAAAAATATATTTGTACAAAATAAGAAACTATGCTGGAAAAGAAAATTATGTCGTAAGTCGATTTGCGTTAATACCATGTAACAAAAATATAGATAAACTTTACAACTTAATATTCGGACACTCTGGAATGTTGTTGTCGCTTGGTAAAGATGAACACAATGTCTCAAACGTGTACTGCATTAAGTGCAATCAATAAAGTACCTCATGCGCTTCACGTATGCTGTTATTTATGCTAGTAAAATTCAAATGATATTGGCCTGTTCCTATTTGAAAATATAAACTTTATATCAGATTGGCAACAGCGTTAATCCAATGACATACATTTTCACATCCCTCCAAGAAAACGGTGCTCCGATGAATTGTTTACTGTGTATCGTAAAATATTGATTTCTTATACGGTAGTTAGAAACTCGATTCTCAGTTTGACTTCTCTTTCGACAAGAGATTATTCGAAAAAGCAGTTTTGCTGTTCTTAGGTTTTCTTCCTTGTTGGGTTCCAATGTTAACAATATATCCTCTGTACATTTTATTATGTATGATATTTGATAAAGTAGGAATAATTAAATCATTGTTTTAAGAAATTATGCCTAACTGATAGCTTCTAATATAGAATGTTTTATTTGTTTTCTCTCAGGCTTTTAGCAGTTCATTTGCATCTGATAGTGACAATATATGTGAAAATGCAGTGAAGGAATATTCCAATCAAGGGCCTTACGATCTGGCGTCGTGCAATCTCAGATTTATTCGGTTGTTTCTCGGATAAAGAAAGTAGGTCAGGAAGGTTCATCATGTAGTTATAAGGAAGTTGAGACTGTTTCTCATATAAAGGAAGAAGAAACTAAGGATCTTTTATATTTAAATTTAATTAATGACAACTAGCCTGAAGACTCTAGCTATCCATATTCTGTTGAGAAAATCTCTAAAATACATATATACTAGACAAATACACTTGTAAGTTGATAGAAACAGCAGGGGATGATCCTTGTAGTAGTGAAAATATTAAAGTCGAAAGGATCGAAGTGAAAACAGTTAGTCAATCTCCAAATGAAATGGAAACAATTAGTCAACAGCCTGCTATAGGAAGGGAAGAAGCAGTGGAATCGAAACGAAGGAAGAGTAAAGTATGTAATAACTTTTGTGAAATTAAATCTAAATCGAGAAAGAAAAATGCTAAATCAAGACGGAACAGGAAAGCAGAACGTTGAAATTTTTTAAATGCAAACTATGCGGGTATAAATGTGGTGAAGACCGTAGGCTGAAAGTACCCTAATTAGCTCAAAAAAGGTCTTTTCACTGTGACATATGTGAACATAAATCCACGCGAAAAGCTCATTTGGAACTTCATATACGAGAGAAACCATTTACATGTGAAATATGTGGGCATAAATTTAGAGATAGCTGGAATTTGAGAAGTCACACGAGAACGCATGGAGGCGAGGAGCCCTCTCAATGTGAAATATGCGGGTATAAATGTGACAGCAGTAAATTGAAAAGGCACATAAAAACTCATAGTAGAGAGAAGTCTGTCAATAGTGACATGTGCTTTAGCCAGTAAGTTAAAAACGCATATGAGAACTCATACTGGAGAGAAGCCTTTTGAATTGGATATATGTGGGTGTAAATTTACACGAAAAAGCTCATTGAAAATTCACATCACAAATCATACGGTGGAGACATTTTTTCAGTGTAAAATATGTTAATTCAAGCATAAAGTAAAAAGCGCATTGAAAATTAACTTGACAACGCATACTGGGGAGAAGCCTCGTACAGGGAAAAAGTCCTTTCAGTCTAAAGTATCTAAATATAATTGTAGTGACGCCAGTAACCTAAAAAGGTCCACTCATACAGGTGAGAAAATTTTCATTATGAAATGTGTGAATATAAATTTACAAGAAAAGCTAATTAAGAGTTCACATGAAAATTCATACTCGGGAGGAATCTTTCCAGTGCAAAATATGCGGATATAAATGTGCTGCAGTCGGTAGTCTAAGAATTCACATGACAACTCATACAAGGGAGAAGCCTTTTCAATGTGAATATAAATGTTCACGCAAAGTCTATTTAAAGTTGCACATAAGAACTCATACAGGGGAGAAGCCTGAGATTTAAATGTGAAGTATGCGATTATAAATGTGCGTTTAAGAGATCAATGAAAATTCACATGAGAAGGGAGACATCATTATTTATGTGAAGGCGCGGGTATTACGTGCAGAATGCAGGAACTGCAACGCCTGCGTAGGGGGCGAGAAGCCTTTTAAATGTTAAGTAAATAAATCTAAATGCATTAAAAACATAATTTAGACCGCAACCACTGCATATCCACTTCAATGCTTATTTGTTGAAATATTCCAACTGTGTAAAGAATTTAATATCTTTTGAAGATATTTTTAGCAGTGAAACCTAAATTGGCAGTGTTATCAAATTCTTCTGACTCCATTGTCGTGAAAGTGTTTTTCAGTATTAGGTCATAGCCCGGCAGTTAAAAGGAATTGATTTCACTTCTGAATTGCGGCGATTTGTGTTCTGGTTCGAACTCTGGCACTCACTTTTTCTTCATTTTAGAATTGCTTACCTTCTCAATGCCGATGTTAATTTTCACATTCCTTTTCTTTAATAACGATCAGCGGAATAAGTGCCTTGAAGATGTCCTATAGAAGTGACTAAACATGAAGTATAATAAATGATCATACTAATAGCCATCGATGCTGACTCAGAGAAAGCGTGCTTTACCTATAATTAGAGCTCTCAGGCAAATTTCACGACGAAACATTGTGTTACAAGGGAAGTCGTGAGAACTAGATTTTTGTGAAAGTTTGTTTCCTGACTAATTTCGGATTAGTTTGTCATTCATTTAGGAGTGAGTTTTTTTCGGTACGCTTTGGTAAACTTGTGATGCAATATTCTGATGTTTCCTATAAATTCATGTTAAAGCAAATCGACAATTGTTGGGTGAACAGCAACATTTCAGACTGTATCCGAATACAGAAATAACTAAAAAAACTTTTTAAAGACGTACTTTTATTAAACAATTCGTACTAAAAAGTAAAATGAATTATTTACGCATGACAAAAGAAAAGCATGGGATATGCCAATTCAAGAATTTATAAAGTGAGAGAGCGCCCTATGCCTTTGTTTAGTCATGTAATATATATATATATATATATATATATATATATATATATAT